>JAOYSI010000013.1:162066-182176 GCA_025775065.1 Hiodon alosoides | reverse complement strand
GGTCTGAAAATGTTCCGTAGGGTTAGGTTTAGGGTCTGAACGTGTTCTGTAGGATTAGGTTTAGGGTCTGAACGTGTGCTGTAGGGTTAGGTTTAGGGTCTGAACGTGTGCTGTATTCTTACAGCCATTTGAAATGTTTGCTCCTCTAATGCTTCCATTAAACCGTTAGGAGACCACAGCCAGGCCCACAGAATCATGGTGAAGGTGTGGTCACCCATGTCTTCTGGTCAAAGATTGCCATTCCATGGTCTGAAAGAAGGCTGTTAGCTCCCCTGTCACTACTGTTTATGCTCATTGTAAATTTTCCGAATATGCATTTCCCAATAAAGTGCTTACTGAAAACCCTAGCCTGAAGCGTTTAAAAATTCTATCATATTACATTTTCACGAGTGTCACGCTATTTACACCGAGTTTGCAGCACAACATTTTAAATCACTGCTCCAGAAAAATGTGTACGATGTCCTTTAATGGAAAGAGGCTCGGTCCAAACGGGTAGTATCGAAGGTTTAATTGCAGGTTAGTTACTGCTCAGTTCATCCAACGATTCGCCACAAATTTGCCCACCGAGGCATCCTGGAAGCCAGGAATTCATAACAGTTACCAGGTGTTTTACATCCTCTTCAATCCAATTAATGAGTGGAATGCTAATGAATAAAACTACAAAACACCTGTGCTGACGTTGGCCTCCTGCCTATTCAGAGCCTGGTGTCTCATAAATCAGAAAACAGAGTAGAAATAATAATGTTTGGGATCATTGCTTAGCCATCCTCACAGCCAAACACACAAACTTCTTTTGAAGGCGGAACTGGTGCTCGTTAATTATGGGCCCCATGCTTTGGTGAGTCAATTAAGCATGCAGAATGCCAGTGTCCCGCTCAGAACCAATCCTTAGGTCGTGGACCACGCAAGCATGGCGCCATTGTTTGTGATCACGTACAACTTCGGTGTGGAGGTTGGCCGCTTAAGGTTGTCAGGACCTCTTTGTCCCAGATTTCATTAAAGCAATGCAAATTTTTAAATGTATAAACATAACAAAGGCTTGTTTCTATGTGAACAACAAATCTAACACAGGTTACTTCTGACACATGTCATTGTCTGCTCCACATGTTTCCACTTCCTGCTCCACGTTATATTTTCCCTTCCTTTTTTTAATCGAAGTGACAAAAGACGCTATGTGTGTCTTACCCTCCCTTGGGGCTTAGGGCACCACAGGGTAACAATAACAGAGTTAATTACCATCCTAACACCCAAGCCCTCCCTGTAACTCATCTGTACTGTCTAATGAAGACGTCCTAGCCCCAGACCGACCGGTGGGGTGTAGCAGCCACTACAGTATGGAGTGCATTAAACAAAACTGTCGGCTCAAGACCCCTTAGTTATGCAGACATAAATCAAACATGTTGAGTAGGGGTGGGGTAGGCAGTTGGTGGTGGGTGGCGGTGGGGGAGCCATTTAGTTCCCCTCAGTGTGTTAACTATTTGCACGGACAAACCTTTCAACACATCTCGTTTCCTGGAATTTGTTTTCTCTTCAATAGGTGCATATGGGAAATTGAATGAGCCCAGCAAAAGGTTTATCAGGTACCCCATTAGTGGGGTGGGACTTACTGTGCCAGACAGGTGAGAGATGTCAACACCTGGCAGAAACAGGAAGGAACCCACTGCTCCTGTGCTGTGGGGGTGGGGCGGTCAGGGATTTCATCTGACCTTTGTTGACCCCCGTTTTACAAAGCTTGGATGACCCAGAGGCCCCTTCCAGGACAACAACACTTCCAGACCAGTTGAAAAGAAATGGGGTCGGGACCACTAAACACTCTTGCCAGGCCACAAATGCACCCCCACCTTCACGTCTCCACTGTTGTCTAAGGAGACAGTGGGTTTTATCGGCTGGTGAAGGCACATACTTTCATTATGAGAGTCAGTCTTTTTCTCTTCTGTTTCATTAAAGTGTTTATAGCGTTTTAAACAAAATAAGCTTACTTATAAAAGTTACTTTATCACTTACTTCCATAATTATTCACTGATAAACGAAAATCCTATCTGCATACAAGTACCTGCAATACATAAAAAAGGCAACGAGTTGCGCCAGTTTAGCTTCGACGTTAAACAAGTAAAGCCAGGCTTCAAACAGCTGAAACTATTCTGGAGTTGGACTTTAGTTTTATTTTATTTTTTAAACGGCAAAATGGGATGGGGGGGGTGAATGAAGTGTGAGTGTTTTTTTCCCCCTCGAGAGAAGGCTGCTACTTGCTGCCACTGTGCGATGTTACGCAGTAGTACAGTACCTTTTGTGGTAGGCGATATCGCGAGACTGGACCACTAACAACCTGCTTGACTAACACAGCTCAGGGCGCTGCTTGGCTGCCGGGGACGAACTGAGACACAAGAATCGACAGGAGACACCAACATCTGGCCGTACATGATGAAAGGACGAAAGATTGTTTAGGCGAATACAGCGGCTCGGCAGACACGCGTGTGAGTATTCGGCATTTGCTAGAAAAGCAAAACCCGAAACTTAGTATATTCGCTTACCCCTCGCAGTCCTGCGCTGGCACGGACTACCGTAGTTGCGGAGTTCCTTGCTGTTGTACGCTTCCCTGTGAACAGTTTATAGTATTTTGCCTTGTATCGTACTGACTTCAAACTTGCCCTTGGGGGAAGCAAATCTTACTTCCCACGTCAGCTGTAAGCGTTGTCACTAAACCAAGTGTTTTAGGAATAACGAAAGTAAAACAATTGGCTACTGCGTTAATAATTGCAAGTGTAAAGAGGTAGAGTGCCAACCCAGCACAAACTTTGAGTTTCCTGATTGTTGTTTTTTTTTTTTCATAACTAAGTGGACAACCGCGATGTGTCAGAATGGCTATATAGCGAGAGTTATAGCGGACAAAACAGCGCGCGTGCTAAAATCCAGTCCTCGTTAACGTTTTAAAGTGTGAGTGGCCGTCGTTGTTGTACACGGAACCGCAAAACGAAGAGTTTGCGTTGTCTGAAATGCCTATAAAAGGTCTTCTGGAACTTTAAAGGAAACGGGCTGCGGGTTCGCTCGTGGCTCGATTTGGAGTAACATATGGCAGTAAGAGCAGCACAGCTGGAGGTAGCGTTTCCATTGCGGTGATGTCAGAGCAGCTGACTCTACAGCTTGCAGTGTAATTAGCAAACAGAGCACTCCGGTTTACTCGCCTTGCTTTTTCTTAACCTTGCGCGGTGGTGTAGTGGCGGCATTCGAGAGGCTTTTCTTCGAGCGTAAGTGCGTGACCGGTAAATGTAAGGTTTCTCGGGACCGTGCAGCGAACAAGAACGACGGAACACCGATCGCTTTATGGGTGTGCAGTAGCGTACGTCCGCGCTGGCCGTATACTATTTCCATGGGAAGCTCAAAAAGTAGCGATCAACTAATAGGGCTGTTGTTGCTAGCTGGAGAGAAAGGTAAGTCGAGCAAGTGGCGCTCACAGCACATCGACCTTAAAAAAAAAAAAAAAAAAAAAAAGTTGTCACAAACCGATGTGACGAAGCAGTTCTTTAATCGTGTTCTAGGGTTTTAGATTTCGTAAATTACGAAACCGTTTAAAAGATTTATTTTTACTTAACAAGTACAAGTTCATTCATCAGAACGATCGTAATGATTGAGGATATAGAATACTTTTATTTAGTTTATATATATTTAGTTTATATTTAGTTTAAAATTGCCACGGTATTCTTTTAGTTCGCATTTACTTCTTAAAGTAATACTGCTGGCGTACTTTAAATTAAAACATTTAGTAGCGTTATGCAATCTTTATAATGTTTTTAATAACGTAAAAGCTGTACCAAAAATATACATAAAGGTTTTTTTTTTTTCTATTAATGGATACTTGGACTTTTTGTTGTCTTTTGTGCTTACAAACGCAGTTGGCGTTGCTAACCCGGCCCGCCGTCCTCGAATTGGCTGTGTTCGGTTTGTTTAATATCCAGTTTTTCCTGTTTTTGATCAGGTTATGAAGGAAGAATGGAGTTCCCAGACCATAGCCGCCAGTTGCTGCAGTGTCTGAGTCAGCAGCGTCACCAAGGTTTCCTCTGTGACTGCACTGTTGTCGTTGGAGAGGCGCGATTCAAAGCACACAGAGCTGTGCTGGCCTCCTGTAGCATGTACTTCCATCTCTTCTACCGGGACCAGCTAGACAAAAGGGACGTTGTGCATCTGAACAGTGACATTGTGACAGCCCAGGCTTTCAGCCTACTGCTTGAATTTATGTATGAGGGGAAACTGGAGTTCAGCACCCTGCCGGTGGAGGATGTCCTGGCCGCCGCCAGCTACCTTCACATGTACGACATTGTGAAAGTTTGCAAAGGCAGACTTAAAGACAAGGAGCTGTGTCCCCTGGACGAGAGGGTCGTCGAGGGGCCGGTGCTGGGCTGCCTGGACAGGGAAGGCTCCTCGGACAGTGAGCAGCGCTGTAAGGCACTGCCCCCCCGCCGGCGGCCGCAGCGCCGCCAGCAGGGGCCCCCCCTGTCCGACGGCTGTGACGCGGACGGCAGCGAGCTGGGCCTGGCTGTCACAGAGTGTGATAGGTCCGCGCAGAGCAGGCAGAAGGCGAACGGTCACCCTGGCGGGTCCCCGGACCTTGTAGGTGTCAATTATGTGTCAGCAGAGGCCGGGGCTTGCGTCCGAACAGCTGGAAAAACAAAAGCTGATGTCAGTGGTTGGGCGGCGACGCTGTCCCAGAGGTCCGCGGCTTCGGATGACACGGACTGTGCTCTGGACTTGTCTCTCAAGCCTCTGTCTAGCAGAGATTCCTCTCACCCCTCCTACACTGCGAGACAGCTGGCCCTCGACAGCCAGCAGCAGGGCTCCGAGCCACTTGTTAAAGATGAACACGACTTTCTGTCAGAGCAGGACAGCGGGCCGACGAGCCCGGAGAGCCAGCGCTTTGGGAATAGGGCCAGGAGCGCGGTGGTGACAGGGTTCGCTGCCCTCTTCCCAGGCAACAACGGCCCCACTGCAGCCCTGCTCTCCCAAGAGGAGGACCTGATGGAGCAGGAGGGGGAGGGGGAGCAGGAGGGGGAGGGGGGCCCGGGAGTCAGGGCTGGAGGGGTGGGGGAGGTGGTGTGCACGGGGGACAGCGAAGAGGAGGAGGACGATGACCTGGCCTCCTCGGACATCTCCACCTCCAGTGGGGTGCTCCTGCCCCCCGGCCAGCAGGTGTGTGTGTGTCCGCTCTGCAGCAAGGTTTTCCCCTCCCCCCACGTGCTCCAGTTGCACCTGAGCGCTCACTTCCGGGAGAAGGACGGCGCCCGCTCCAAGCTGTCGCCCGACGGGGCAGTGCCCACCTGCTCGCAGTGCGGTAAGACCTTCTCCTGCATGTACACGTTGAAGAGGCACGAGCGCACACATTCCGGGGAGAAGCCCTACACCTGTGTCCAGTGTGGCAAGAGCTTCCAGTACTCGCACAACCTGAGCCGGCACGCCGTGGTGCACACCCGGGAGAAGCCTCACGCCTGCAAGTGGTGCGAACGCCGATTCACGCAGTCCGGGGACCTCTACCGCCACATCCGCAAGTTCCACTGCGGCCTGGTCAAGACGCTGTCCATCGGATAGGCCCCGCCCCCCGCCTCTGTACATAAGTAGAGATAAATAAATAATGAATATGGGAGGATATCGGGGGCCATCTGTTCCCTGTCCTAACTTTTCTAATTAAATGCAGTGTAGCAACTTGAAGAGTAGCAGGAAATGATCGGTTTAAAATGTCATGTTGGTTAAATGTGCTTTTTAAGTTTGTTTTTGTTTGTTTGTTTGTTTGTTTGTTTGTTTGTTTGTTTGTTTGTTTTGTTGTTGCCGTTGTCGTTAGATGCGCCCTAAAGAATGATTTGTTAGGCTCTTTCACCGCACTCCACAATACGGATGACGGGGTGCGCGTCCTTTAGATTCCCACGAGCCTCTTGTCTTCTCCGCGGTCACCTGCGCAGCCGTCTGCTGAAAGGAATTTACGGCAAAAAACATGTATTTTGATAGCTGGAGCGATGCCCAGTAGCCGACCCAGAAACCTCTCCGTCCACTTCAAAACAATCATTTCACAGTCGTCTGTAAACTTGATTTGGTGAGCAGGACGAACTCCCAGTCCCAGGTGATGTGGCGCTCGTTTACTGGGTTTCAGCTTGTGTGGAACCACTGGAGGTAGAACCAGGCTTTCAGCTGTTTCTGTTGCTGCCCTAGCTTCCAGACATGCACTGACGGACAGAACTGGAATCAAGGACCAGAACCGGCTCGCGCGGCTACGCTGCGGTGAGGTCGGAACCGGTCGGGCCGTGCAATGCCTTAACCTTACGCTCCAGAAAAGTGTAGGGGTGTCATCCTGTCACTAGGAACGCCGCTAAATGGATAAAGCCTTACACTCCGTCCCCGTCTCCTTGGTGGTTTTGGCCAGGGACGAAGGGGCTGTGGATGTGCGCCTCCCACCTCCAGACCAGGGCAGTGCACAGAAAGCTGCCCAGTCCGTGGCCCAGAGAGCAAGCGGCGCCCCTTGGTGGTTTAGGTCACCTGTGACGTGGCCGTCTGGCTTGACGTCTGCTTTTAAAGAAACGTTGACTGTCATAGCACTGAACTTGAGCGGTGCCACGGATACCAACCCTCCCTGCAGCTGTAAAAGCTACTGAACACGCCTGTTTGTGAACCTTAACTTCACAAAACAGTGAAAACTGAGCCTTTTTAAAATGATATATTCTGAAGCTATACAAATGCTTTCATACAATGGCTGGAATTAGCACTAAAATCTACTAAGTTATTTCTTTCTTTTTTTAAAATCTTTCCTGAGGAAACTTGATTAGAATTATTTATTAGATTGTATTTGTTCTTGACTCATGGTTCTCTGGGGTATGATGCTAAGTATTTATTTCTGTCTAAAACGTGGAAGCACATTGATTTTAATAATCAATGTTATTTTAAAAAAAGCGTTTCCCTTGGGTTTCGAGGTGTAGGTTTTTTTTTGGAGAACTGAGTTCCTTAAGGAGTGCGGACACCCCTTTCGCTGGTGCAGAATACCTGTGAACTCAGTGGGACCTGTCTTATCATAATTAATGTGTATTTTTCAAAGGAAAAGAAGTAGCACTTGTTTTGAGCTCAGACATTTTTGTTTCAACACTCAGTTAATGTGCAGGCTGCTATTTCTAACTTTCATTTTATATATATATATATATATATATATTTAAAAAAGCATCAATTGAGCTGGTTTCCACCCTGTTGCACATAGAGGACGGTAACCTGATGGTGGATCTCCGGAAACAAACAGGTAAATTTTCCCGTTTGTCTGGGACGGCCGTAGCGTCTGCGCAGCTGTTAAGGTCTGTTTTGGAAATGATCGACACTGGCGTGGTACACACATGTTGTAGAAAACCTACTAAAGTGGGATCATATTCTCGTCCCAGGTTTACCCCCATTGGTCACCGTGTGCCAGTTTCTCTGAGCTAGGGACACTCCTTTAGATAGCTCATGCACTTTTCGGGGATTAAATCAGCCCTTTGGGAGTCGAGAAATGTTTTATTTTATTTTTAAGAGAGAACTGGAGGATTGTGAACGGGTGCATAGGGTGTGTTTTTTTAAATTTTTTGAGTCTAGGTTTAAACGGACACTGCTTATGTTTTCCAGGGAAAAGATTGCCCGTCTACAAACATTACCATGCACTTTCTTTGGAGATCTTTTTCTAATTTTCCTCGGTCCGGTGTTTTGGGTTCCGGTTCATTTTAAAGCATTGTAACGTTTAAAAGCAGTTAGTGGCGGGCTCGACAGTTTTTTTAAAATGCAGTGGTCTCTGTGACATCGTGATTGTGATTGTTGAACACTAGGATTTAATGATCAGTGCAGTGTCGCGACCTATTGAAAGCCGTTCTTCCTCTGGTCCCAGTGGGAGTCTTCACACTGAAGGAAAGGTGCCTTACAGCAGCTCCTTAGCCTAACATATCAAGCTGCAGAAATGGAAGAGAGGAATTCCAGAATTCCTGAGACGGCTTGTTTTGTTTCTGAATGTTCCGATTTCATTGTTTCGGTTCCGTCTGTCTGTTTATGCCCTGTGCTAATTTGTCTTGCGTTTTTAGAAGGGAAGTGTTCTAGGATGCAGCTAGCTTTTAAGTGTTTTTGGACTTTTTTTCCCCCGTTTTAAAGTAATACAGATGTATGGTAAATTTTTAGATTTTTTAGATTCTTTTCGTCCCTGGTTCCTGTCCTGTAATTGTATTTATTTCCAGTGTTTTACACAGTATGTGCCTTTTGTAGACAAAAACAGAAACAAGATTTGGGCTTGGAGTTTGGGTTTCACTCTGAAGTCATTCAGAACCACACGGTATTTATTTTACTAGCTGCTGTGACCTCTCAGAACCTTCTTAAAGAAAAAGAAAAAATACATAATATTCTGGAATTTAAAAAAGTGTTTTTTGTAGAATTACGAGGTGCAAAGTACTGCTTCTCCACGAACAAAAGAAATGATCGTCTCTGGTTGAACACATTGAAGGCCTCGTTTCCGTGTCTGAATGGGACTCGCTTGTGCATTAAAGCGCCTGGAAGATTTCGGGGTTGCCGTGCGTGAACACAAAACTGGGGGTTCCTGTCGGAGAGCGTACGATTAGACGGAGCATCAGTCACACACGCGTTCTCCTTAGTCGGTAGTAAATGTGTGTTTTATAAATTCTTACTGAAGTATTTTAACGTTTAAATTAAAAAAAAAAATGTTTATTAAAACTGGAATATCGTCTTCTACAGTTAAATCCAGACTGTGAAATTGTGTATAATCATGAAATATTTATTGTCTAATGTGTTTTTGTGCAGCGTTTTACTGTATCTCACAATTTTGACTTGTAAAATGAAAAACTACTAAATGTCAATTAAGGGCAGGGCAGGGCGGGGGGCTGATTTTAGAAACTGTAGGAGTGCCATTAGAATTTAATATAATTTTTATAAGAGGTCTATTTTCTAGCAAAAAATTTGAATGCTTCAGTGTTAGTGCTTCATAGACTAGTGGACAATCGGTATGCACAAATGGCATTGTTTCGATATTTTGGCGCTAGTTTTGGTCTCTGGGTGGATGGGTTTTTGTTTGCGCTTTTGGAGTGTGCTCGTTGTGTGCTGTGGATATGTGACAATCTTGAGTTACGCCTATCTCTGTCCTTATTTAGTTAATGCGTAGATTAAACAACATTTTCCGTGACGACGTGTGGATTCTTGTCTTGTGTCATTCTCATAACGTCAACATGCACAGTGTAAATTGGTCCCGTTACTGTGTCTTACATACCCTCAGGAATATGGAATTCGGTTCCATAAAGCACCGTTCATATACCGTGTCAAATATATTTTACCGTTTAACGACACAACTAGTAGTATGTGGGTGGTATTTAGTGTTTCGCATAGAAGTTCATTATGGCATATACTTTTTTTAGAAATTCATATTAAATTAAACCTACGTGTTACTCCCCTACCTCAGCCAGACGATCCGAAGCTGTAATGAAATTGGTGATTTTGGCAGGCCGTTTAACAAGTGGGTTAAGATAAAGAATTTGAGATGAGTGACCTCTAAGTGTTTGGAAGGAACAGTTATGCGATAACGCCCCGCGGTGGTTTGAAGACTGTGTACAGACAACAAAACGCTGCACCACTGTGGGTCAGCCTCAGATCGTTCTGGAGTAGGTCAGAAGAACTCCAAGGGTGGCGTTACATTCTCCAGCTCGGGTGCCAATAAGAGACACCGCGATGTTACTCGCCGCAAACTACTCGGGTGAACGATGAGCGTCACCACAACTTTGTATCTGAGAAAGATTCTTTCCCATCCTGTGTAAAAAATGTCACAAAAACCAATAAGGAATTTAAAACATGACAAATAGAAAAAACGAGGTATCTGCAGAAAACGAGTGTATAAACATAAACATTTTAAATATTTTATTTGATAGTTTTTCCCTTTACAATAATGCAATTTAATTATTTTGGACTGTTTTAACAGAAAACGACAGCACGCAGACGCCTCGCATTAAATTAAAATTCTCAAACAAACAACAGCGCGCTTCTAATTTGAAATCTCGGTGCCAATTCACTGGTCAATTTCTTTGGGGAAGGGATTCTAATTAGCCCCTGACTGCACTTCTAAAGAAATCCAGCTGCTCCGTGGTGTAGTCCCAGCGGAGACGCGTTTCGGTTCCCACCACCCTCCCCCTCCGCGCCTCAAACTGGAGCCGCAGACGCGACTGTCCCCCTACAATGCGGCCCCGGCTCCATCCTTCAAACTCCATTGTGACCGCGGGTAGTAGATCAGCCCCTCCATTGTTGGCGTGAACTCGCGAGCGCTTTAGTTTATGCACGAACAGACTAGACTACACTGCAGAGCCGACTTCGCCCGTCGCCGAACAATGGAGACGCTGTCCTCAAGATCTTTGGTAAACACCAGAAGCGTCGTCCTATCTACTCTCGTGTAAATAAGTGCAGCGAACTGAGGCCGAGCGACTTCAGTCAATCAAAGCGAGAGCACATCTTGAAAACGTCTCTTAAATTCTCAGGGGATTTAACATCCACGCCAAGCAGTCTGAACAACATAGTGTGTTTGTGTTCGTTTTTGCCAGTTCGGCTTTCAGATATATATTTCGCAATTAGAAGTATGAAAAAATCGTTGTCTGAATATGACTTTTAGAAAATCCAAAAATATCTGGGTTCACCTCTCCTTATTTTAAACAGAAGAAAGTATATAACTATATAAGTTCAATCGTTCAAAACAGTGTTAAGAGTTTCCTGTGATTGACTTCAGCATTTATTACTTTAAAAGACAGAATCTGGACTCCTGCTTTCTGCCTTAAAGCTTCCTGCTTCTCATCACTGAACCAAGACCAGCGGTGGGTCCCCTTGACCCTTGACCTGCCTGCCAGGGACAGCTGGTGTGGGCTGTGTTTTTATTTATTTATTTCCCTACACAAGACAGGTGGTCACACTTGAAAAGGAGGGACGGTTGTGCACAGACGTTCGTAGACTGGCAGAAGAGATGCAAACGCACAGAGAAATGCACGCTCACACACACACACACACACGCATACATACCTGCACAAACAACAGGGAAAGTGTGTGAAATCAAAGACACACACACACACCACTTGTAACAGAGAAAATGTAGATATCTCACACACACACACACACACCACAAGTAACAGAGAAAATGTAGATATCAGACACACATACACACACACACTCTCTAAGGGAAACTTCCCATCTATGAACTGAGCAGTGCTTTCAATTTAACATCATCTCACTGGTAATTTAGTGATACATTCATGATGCCATTATCCACAGCAACATGCTTGACTTTGACGGTTACACTTTTCCACATTTAAAACACCTGCAGCCATGTTCACCAGTTCCAAGTCTTCACTCACCAAACACTCACCACAGTGCAGGCTTGCAGTGTTTCATTTCACTTTTCTGTGTTTAGCACCAGTTTGTCCAGTACACCATCGGAAGGTGGTTACCAGTCACTACCGAGGACATGTGCCCCAGGCCTGCGCCAAGGAAGCCTTGTCCTGTAAGTGTCAGGACAACATGTGTCCTGTCTCCATTCCCCTTACCGTCATTCAGTCGCATGCAATCACACTTATTTATAGCATCGATATCACGGCAGGAGGCACGCCCCCACTCCTCGTGCACAGCTGGTCTGCACAATAATGAGTAAAAGACAAAAGACAAAAATTTGGAGCAGAGCCGTCCAGCGGCATGCATGGCTTTTCTTAAGAGGGTTTTGGCATGCGCTATGGGGGGGGCAGGCCAGTTCTGGAGCCTAACCGTGTCATTTTTAGAACGACGGCGGCAGGGGTCAGGTTGCGGGGGGTTTGAAAGCCCCAACAGCTGGCAGCTGTTCGTTTCCTGTTTTAACCGCGGCGGCGTTCAGGCCGAAACATCCAGGGTTCTGAAAGGGAGGCGAGAGAAATGCTCCAAAGCGTTTGATCGCCAACCTCGAACGCTGTCGTTTACCCGTTAACAAGGACGAATGCTGTATCACAGAACCGGTAGTGATTCAGTGCAGCTGCAGAGGAAAATCAGCACGGTCTGCCTTACATCCCCTCCACAGGAGCCCTAAGGAAGGTGTGTGAACAAGCTTGTTCCCAGAGCCATGTTTTAATGTGTGTGTAAGCGTGTAAAGGAGGTGTGTACAGCCTGGGCCCAGTTGCAAAGGGTAGTAAGTGGAATGTTCAGAAACCTGGTTCTAGAGCTACCCTTCAGTCAGACATCGTTTTACATCTAGTAATAGTTGGTCCAAACGATGCCATTGGCCAGATGAGGGAAGAGCTGGAACCACCCAAACCTTGCCCAGAGGGCATCGGTGGAGAACGACAGACCCCCAAACATAACGATGACGCAGAAATAGAGTTGCTCAGGCATACTACAAAGCCAGTTCCCCCTGGTCTGCCATGTGACAGACACTGCCCAATGACCTGCGGTTCTCAGGAGAACAAAAACCCACCACCCCCTTTACAGGTGTTCACAAGTCATTCCCTTACTGAGAATAACATCAACGCAGTGCAGGTTTCATTTAGTTAAACCTGAAAAATATTTTTCAAGCTTTTTTAAAGGAAAACTAATTTACTTGTAAAATTTGCATTTAAGTTAACTATACATGCCTACTTGAATGTTCCATGTCCTATATTATCGTAGCCATTTAACTTAGCAAAACTGAAATTATGCACATCATTTTATCTACATAGGTCGCCACTGCCACTTAATTCACTAACTCGTGTCCTAAGTCGATTTCCAAATAAAACCCTGACACATACTGCCCCCTACTGGACACAGTTATACTCTAGGGACACCCAAAATCATTAAGATGTCACGTGTGTCAAACAAGATAAATTTGGTGCCAGAATGCATGAGGATACTCGTCATTTCAATTGGATTGAAATACAGGACGCATTTAAATATGGAAAGCGTATGGGATGAGGTTGGCTCCCCCCCCAGCCCCCCCATGGACAAACCCTCAACCTTCTGGACTGAGCCAAAAACCACAAGATATTTTTACATAATTTTATTGTGGAAAAATATATATACAGAATATAATATTAAAATAATGTGCATTAAAAGTGTCAAAATGAGGGCAGAGACAACAGAATTTCTAGACCGTAACTCAGGTCAAGCATGATCTTCAGGCATCGACTGGCTATTTTCCTCGTGTTTACGGTGAGCAATCACGGCAGAGTACCCTGTCATATCGGTCACTGTAACTGAGCGAGAGGGAAGTGTGTTAGCCTTAGAGTCGAGTCAAGAGATGAGCAACACAGACCGAACGGAGCAGTGATGACCGACATACCGAGCAACCATGAACGCACAGACTGGGGAACCCACCACTGGCAACATCCGTATTATCATCAAAGATCTGAAGATCCCGCCCACCCTCCAAACTTACTCCACAATGGTGCAGACGGAGCAACAGAGTCGAGAACAGTCACAGCACAGTCGGGTGCAGGATGGACATGCAGAGCGGTCGCACTGCGAGCATGACGTCCTCGAGCCTGCAGCCTTCAGACAAACACAGCACACCGTGGAGCCGCCCAGCGGACCTGCGCGAGGAGGCAACAGTCGTCAAACACCGCTTCTCTCGGGACCGCGTCACACTTCGGAGAAAAAGGTTGCCAGCCAACGGCAGTTAACAGTCATGAGTCAGTTATGGTAGAATTGGAGGAACCCTACAAACGCTTTTAACGGGGGGCGAAATTCTCCGCAAAGGAGTCGGGCCTGACCTCCAAAAGCAGCGGTTCCCTTGAGCCTGCCATCCTGTCCAATAAAAGTCTGTCCACGCAAAAGCGTCTGAGTAGCAGCTTGCGACGTGCTCGGACCAGCGGCATCGACGTTCGAGCGATGACCAGCGCCGTCCACCCTCCAGATTTGGCACATGATGGCTTTCGCTCCATCGAAGAGCAGGTTCTTGGTTTTCTCTAGAAGTGTAAAGGTTTGGTTTAAAACGACACTTCCTACAACGTTCGTTTAAAAGTTGTAGTGATAACGCAAGATTATTAAGTTTGGCCACTTGGTCAAGAATGGGTCACGTCATCCATCCTCTCTAGGAAACGTAAGCGAATTCCGCTACTGTTAACTCTAGGAAGCGAACTAGCAGGAACTATACGGAATGACTAAGCATACTAGACACGGCATTGCTGTTGGAGGACTTAACTAGTTAGTCAACAAAATTTGTTACCGTAAATCTCTTGTCTGTACTTGCTCCCAAAAACTCCATGGTGGTTCAACTCCTTCTGTCCGATGTGAATTTTATACTGAGAGGAGAACGTTTCGCCAAACGGGCATGGTCTTTTAGGCATTTTGGTTTAAAAATAATAAAATGTTAAACTGGAACGCTAGAGCGGCAATTTAACAAGCTGGCTACTGTACAGAAAGCTAAAACGACCAGGTTTCCGCGGGTAGATGGCTCAGTAAACTTTGACCTTTAACCATTTTTACACGTCATGTATTACCACGATCACGTGTGTGTGAGTACATGCATATGCACGATAGTGCGTCGACCTGCATTCAATTAAACCGAACCGCCTTCCCGCACAAGGTTGTAGACATTGGCGGATAGTGTAAAAATCTGGCCGCATTGTGAACTTCTCTCTGAGATTTCGATGATTTTTTTGTTTAAACGGTGTGACTTTTTGGAGATTTGTCTTTTAGTCTGTAACTCTTCTTCGGAGTTTCCAACTTTAGGAAGAACGGTCTGTAAACATCCATTCGGTATGAAAAAACCTAGCATATTTAGATACCTCTAGGTTTGTCAAAATGTTTTTTTCCGCAAATATCGCTACACCAAACGCAACGTTTTAGTGAAATCTCTGACTGTTCTAAATCTGCATGACGTGAATTACTCGTAAGTGGTTACGCCATGTCGTATGCAATGAAAACTGGTTGCACAGTTTGCGTGGAAAACATGTTACTTATAAACACGTAATCGTGTGGGTTCTTGGCTAGTGAAGAATAAGGCTGGACTAGTCTAAGTGTACGTGACGTTATTTACCCCTTTGAGATTTCCTCCTGTTGCAGTACAGTTTTCAATCAATCAATCAAATTTTATTTGTTATACCACAATAATTTGTCACAAGGCACTTGAGTTTTGCTGTCGGTTGTTTAAAAGTTTTAGTGGGTTCTGTAATTTCCTATAATTGTGTGTGGTTCTCTCCCCAGCTATAAATAATACTTTTTTTTTTTTTTCATTGAAGTGATTTTTAATTTATTGGAGTAAATGGTGTGTTCCTGGAGTATGCCTCCTTTCATGCAAATCTTTGCTCAGAACGAGCGGAGCCAAGATGTCTCCAGCTGCTTTTAGACTATCCCTGTAGTTAACACAAGTTAAACGCAAACCTCACACGTTCATACCAATTCTGTGTTACAACATCCCAATTAACAATAAAAAATACACGTACACAATTTAACCGTGTTACACACATACTGTAAACGGGTTAAAAATCTCCGTTACAAGCAAACTTTTATCATTGGTACTGGCCGGAGGGTTTTCCAAGTCTGCGTAGTCCAGGTAAAATGACCTCTGGGTAGGCAATAGGAATATGACTCCCATAATAAGGACAAAGCATACAGCTAGGTGGAGTCACATATCAGTCCACAAGAGTGGCCAGCAGAGTGTCCCTTATGTTTTTAAAGAACTTTCTGGACACCCCTGTGGGCATCGTTCCTTGAAAATGTCCCCACCTTGACGGAGTGTTTCTGACGGCTGTGAAATAGGGATGGGGCTAACAGTTAAATAATATTTCTCACAGCGTGTGACAAAGCAAAGACGACTATTGTAAGCCCTGTAAGATACGGCTTTGGGGTGTGCTGAGTACTTTCAGACGAAGTGTTGTGCGGGCATTTACACGCACGGCAAGCCGTAGTTTCGCTCAGGATTTGGGGACAAGTATAGCACTTGGCAATCTAGTCTGTTCAGAAACCCCTCTCCTGGGGTTTAGGAAGTGACACATCAAAAATGTTTGCCTGTGAAGGTTGGTTGACAATCTTTAAGGACTTAACCATGTTTGATGCCGGTCTGAAAGAAAACTCTTTAAGGTATGTAAGAGGCAGGGTAATAAGCTTCATGCAAAATGTCTGCTATATGACCTTAATATGTCATGAGGCAAATCTGTATATAGTAGTCCAACTGCAGAAAGTTGACCCTTATAGAGTTAAGATGTGTGAATTGAAATAGAACCACAAAATCACATCTGCAAAGAAAAATCCTGTCTACACCAATCACAGATCAGTCAGGGTAAGGAGTCCCCGGCTGGCACAACGAAACAACCAGTTTTGATTAAACCGGGAAGATACCACCAGTATTTTACAGATGGCCAGCCATAAAACGTCTCGACAGCCCTTGTAGTTTATCACAAAGCCAGCGGGTTCTCTTTACTTCTGTGTACTGTTTCGGTTTTACAGCAAAACAGGTCAAGGCGTGACTGGTGGAGAAGTCAAGGAAAAAGGAAAGAATCCGAGAAGGTCAAGCACGTCGGTATCCATCGTGGGGTGGTAGGCAGGTTCTCTCTTCTAGAACATTTGGATCATGGACTCTCTGGACTTTCCAACACCGACCCACTTGACTGCGTAGAGAAGAGAAACCGACAGCAGCGTGAGACACACCACGGGAGACACCACGGCATCACTGACCTATAAAGGGCTTGACTGATTCAGTTTTTTGGCCCAATCCCACGCCTGACTCACTGGGAACTCCCACTTGGTTCTCCACAAATCGGATATAGTTCTGGGCTTTAGGGGGGAGGTCATCCCACTTCCTAGCCGCCGTGGTATCCGCCTTCCAGCCAGGAAGCGTCTCGTACTCCACCTCCACCTTGTGCAGGATCTCCATGTTTGCTAGAGTGGTGGAGACACAGGGAAGTTCAAAGGAGGGGCTAGTTGCCGAGGTGATTGGGCTTCCATGCGCTACACATGTCCTGTTAGGTCAGGCTTGTCTCTCTCTGTGTTTCGCTCAGTGTTATGATTTCCAAGGAACGCACCTGGAAAGTAAGGAATTCTTTTGCCGTTGAGTTTGTAGGCCACACCCACTTTGATTTCGTCCAGCACGTCCAGGATGTCCAGTTTTGTCAATGCAAACCTGTGACAAAGCAAAGGCCGGTGAAGATTACTTCACACTTGATCCACCACAGTGTAAAAACTGTCACTGTGGCGATAAGGCAGTGGACTATGATGAATGGGAAGTCCTCTACTTACGCGGTGAAGCCGTTGATCATGTGAGCATATCGCAGGATGACCAGGTCTAGCCAGCCGCAACGCCGTTTCCTGCCTGTGGTTACGCCAACCTCATGGCCTCTGCTCTGCAGGAGCTCGCCCACCGCCTGCAGGGCAAACAGCTCGGCCTTACAACGTAGACGCGTTCCACTTCTGTCCAGGAACAGTGGCGGAACTGCTCAAGCTCTTTGCATCCTCAACTTTTAAACATGTGACCGACATTAGAGCCATCAGATGTTTCAAAAGGGCTCATACGCCCCCTGATACTTTGGTGTTAATCCCATGCGTAAGTCTCACCATCTGTCAGCTAGCAGCGGCTTATGCAGTCACCATCAACAGAGAAACTGACCTTCCTATGGATGGGTGTTTGGGTGCCGGGGGGGTACCTTACATTGAGCTGCTCTGTGGGGAAGGCGCCGATGCCCACCCTAGTTGTGTAGGCCTTCACCACTCCATACACATCACCCACGTTCAGAGGGGGGACGCCCAGTCCGGTGCACACCCCACCCACGGTGCAGTTTGATGATGTCACAAAGGGGTATGTACCTGAAGACAGACATCAGACGATGTACTTATGTGTACATGGGACGGCAGGTGCCTAAGATTACGGACTTGTGAGTCCTCCAGGATGGACACGGACAAAACTGCTTCAGCGGGGTTAGGGTTAGTAGATTTGCACCCGTGTGACCGGCAGTGTGTGAAAACACTCTCTCACCAAAGTCAATATCGAGCAGGGCAGCGTTGGCGCCTTCCACCAGGATTTTCTTAGGGGATCCGTGAATGGCGTCATACATGAAGTAGACGCCGTCTCGGACCATGGGCCGTATCCTCTCAGCATACTCCTGCAGCGTGTCAGAATAAATTTTCATGTACGCAATTACACACACCTCTACATACGCATGCACACACACACCTCTGCATTTACAAATACACACATGGACACACCTCTTTAAAACTCACACCCACACAGCCCTAAAACGTACACACACAGCACAAAAATAAACACACGCACACACATTAATACTATTCACCTTCAGTTTTTTCAGCTGAGCGTCCACCTCCACCTCCAGGGTGGGAAACATGGATTGGTACTGCAGTGCAAGGTTGTTAAACCTGCGAGAGGTCACACAAAGACACAGCTGCTGTGACCTCCACCCGGGTCCTCATCACTGCAAGGCGGACCTTCAAGTCCAGTTAAAAAGCTCTCACTCTACCTGGCTGAGAACTCCTTGAAGTCGGCCAGCAGGTCACAGATGCGCAGTCCGGTGCGAGCTGCTTTACTGGAGTACGTGGGTCCGATCCCTTTTTTGGTGGTTCCAATGCTATCGGGGGACAAAGGCAGAGGAACAGCCAGAGCAAATGCGTAGCGTATACAGACAAATCGACTCGGTCAGAGTGCATAAATGGCTGTAACATCATCATCATCATCATCATCATCTACTTTAGTGGTTTCTCAGAGATGCAGAACTGTACTTACTTCTTCCCTTCCTGCGCTTGTCTTTGGACTTCCTGCAGTCCATCTACAGCCTGGTGGAAATCGAACACTGAGTGGAGAGAAACAAACAAGGTCATTAACATGCCCAGAACATTTTGTGTGCACGAGTCACAACAGGAGTGTATGGAGGGCTTGTTCTAAATCCGGTGTTTACAGCATGCAGACAGCTCGGTCCAGACGTACCGATGTGAGCCCGATCCGAGATGATCAGGCGTTTTTCCCAGCCCTTAAGGCCTGTGGGACGTAGAATCAAGAAGAGAGAGAGAGAGAGAGAGAGAGAGAAAAAAGGTTGTTTTTTTGCAGTTCTGCCACTCCGTCACACCCAGAACCCAGACTCGTTCTCCGTGGAGGGAGAAATTTGGGACGGACAAACAAACAGACGTCCCTACCTTTCTTCTCATTTTTATCGCCCTCCTCGAACAAGCCCGGGAGATGGATGACAACCCCATTGCCTGGATAGGAACAGGGCAAGCTGTGTCAGAGCCAGTGGGGAGGGGCTACATAAGGCCCCATGAGAAAGCTAGGCTGACCGTTGCTAGGGTGATACAATACCCACCAATGAAGGAGAAGGCTTTGGTGTTAATGATCCCACTGGGCAGGAGGTGGAAGTCGTATTCTTTGCCATCCACCACCACGGTGTGACCCGCGTTGTTGCCACCCTGTAGGGAAAACACGCCCAGGTACACTCATAGCACAGAGGGGAATTAGACCCCACGGCATTTTAAGGCAAGCTGTTGTTTGCCATGGTTGGAGAAGACTTCTGAACAGGACACCCAACACCACGAATGTCCGGCTGATCCGTGAGCAAGCCCCAGCCCCACGGATGTGTCTGCCCCAGATTTATCGACTTGTTTTTTTTTTCCCAAAGAGCCGGATTCTGAACACAGCCTTCCATCCCCTTCTTGAAACCAGGCCGGCCGGCTCCCCCGCCTCACGTGACAGACAAGGTCACGGGAGGAGAGACCCCCCCCCCCGCCCAGAGGGAGCTATTTTAACGGCAGGCAGGACAGAATGACACCCTCTCCTCCTTGCCCTGGTGCTTGGCCTGCCCTTCTCACGTTGCGCTTCCCCAGGAATGTGACCTTGCCTGCTCTGAGCTGAGGCTGGCGGCTGGCAGCCCTGGGAATGCTGTCACGGCAACCACCAGGGCAGCCTTACATAACGACCCGGGCAAATCCCTCTCACTCAGTGAAAGCAAAACACTGTTTTCAAAACATTCCACCATTAGTTTGTGTGGCCTGACATTATTTCCATTTCACCATTAGTTTGTGTGGCCTGACATTATTTCCATTCCACCATTAGTTAGTGTGGCCTGACATTATTTCCATTTCACCATTAGTTTGTGTGGCCTGACATTATTTCCATTTCACCATTAGTTTGTGTGGCCTGACATTATTTCCATTCCAC
>JAOYSI010000013.1:132569-153027 GCA_025775065.1 Hiodon alosoides | reverse complement strand
TACAGATGACCGGATGAGAATGAAAAAAACACAATGATTGATGGAAACGTCCGAGCTGAATAAGGAGATTATGATGCCCTCTGGTGGAAGACTACTGCCCAGTAATCTGGTGGGACGTAAAGTTACCAAAGGAAGTTATTCACGAACGGCGTCCTGAGAGTCGTTAGGCGTGATGAGAAACCCAAAGGCCAAATACTTCAGTTGTATTTGTGTATAATTTGATCTGCCACTACTGTCATATAGAAGGGAAATAGGTTTAACCTTGCAAGTGAGAAAATGTAGATAACGTGACCCGCGCACTCACACGATTACTTAACGTTAGCATGTTTGCAAACACAAAACGACCTTCCTCCTAGCATTCCTCCGCTAAATCAGAGCTGTTCTGCATTACATTTGAGTATTTCGGATTTTAAACTCCGCTGTGTAAAGTAAATTGAGTCTCAGATTATTTAAAATGATCTTACGTAATGTTGAAATTGTAATGTTGAAGTTTTCTTTCTTTTTTTTCTTTTTCTTTTTTTTTAAATAATGTCATCTAAGCCAGGGAATGTATCTTCATACATTTATAGCGCATTAAGTAATTTATTGTGATGTAATTCTAAGCATATTAAAATTATTCATTTTTGATGGCAGGTTTGTAGTGAATGGGTCAGGACATGTACTGCAACCAATACACTATAAACCAGAACCGAACACGCAATTACGTGAGAACGAGCTGTCGGAGAAATACTTACCTGATAAAATACTCTGGGAAGAAGAAATAAAATCCATATTGATTAGTCCTGGCAAGATGTTAGTATTAAGTATTCATTTTGTTACACAAAAAACACTATTTCAACTAATATAAACAACTATTTCTGAACGGAATCAATATGATTACTGGGGGGGGTTGCTACCAAAACAATTTATGAAACGCTAAAAATTATATCATGAAAATGAAAAGGCCTAGGGATGAAACTGGTTGGGTTCTCATGGATCACAAAGATCTGCACTTTCTGCTACATTTCTTCAAGCAAGATGAATAATATTTTACAAGTAAATGGGAAAATCCCAAGATTTCAGAAAAAGACAGAGAGAGATAAAAAAAAAGACCTTTACAAACAAACAAAAAGTAGAATTCCGGTTAAATTTCCATGGAGTTGGCTCTGTTTTAGTGCAAACAGTAAACCGCCGTCATCCACAGTATCAAAGTCACCTGGCAAAACCCAGATTTTAAGCAATTTCTAAAAAAATATGTTTTGTGACTTTCAAAGTGGTTGTTTAGGTTCTCGGAAGAAAGCAAACACTCAGCTGAACAGTAAATACTAAGGAACTCAAGATCCTAAAAGTTCCTCTTTCGTCCAAAACACTCCCTGAATCCTTCAATAAGCCCTTTCTTTTCAAGTTTTCTGGTTCTCTTTGTCCTCCTGTCCTCGTCTTGTGGCCCGCCAAATTATCTTGCCACCGATCTCCTTCCTGAATGGGTGGTGGCACACCCCCGTCCTTAATGGCTGGATTACCCGTCCTTATCTCATTACGGGATCCTGTGCCTTTTAGCATATCTCTACTGAAGCTTCTCTCAACACTTGAGCATGGTTATTTAAGCAAGTTCTGCTGGGATTCTGAAAATCCTGTATACTATTATTGACTTATGGACTCCTATTCCTTACTTAAAACTAACTGGTCTTACCATTCATTTTATATTGCTATATTTGTCAAATGGATTTTTTTTGTTTTGTATTTTTTTTTACCAAATCTGTTTTTCAAGAGCAACTACAGACAAAAAACTGTTCAAAAGACACCTCTCTTGAGGTGAAGATAATCCTCTCTACAGCTTGATATCTGACACACCTGTGGAGGAACTCCTGCTGGGAGGACCGTTACACCGTCTCCTCTACCCCCAGAGCTACTCCACAAGGTCTCCCAGCCCCGGCTTGACCTCTAGTCCCTCTGGATCCCTACAGATCGCATCTGGGGAAGTTTTGCCACCTCAGAGTCAGTTGAGAGGCCTTGGGTACACAGGTTTGGAGGGCGTGTGTACCCTTTGGGAATGTTGGTGGAAGTGTTGAGAATCAGGCACCGTGGTGTCTTTTTATTCCACTTGCTGGCCAGATTAGTGGCAGGCAGCCCAGCGCCATTGGGGACGGTGACGGTGAAGGTGAAATCCTCTCTTTTGCTGACACAGCGATCTGGTAATCCCGCCGAGCACATTAACGGCCTTCTTATGCCGCAGGTGCTCCAGCTACCTTGGGACACCTCTGCCCGGGCGCTATGCTTAGCCAGCCCAGCGAGACCCGTCCCGCCATGGCGTCCATCAGCCGCCCCGCAACATCCTTCCTGTAAAAAGCCCCACGCAGGCCAGGCCTGATGTCATCACGCGGCCTTATTTCTATCAATTCAAGCTAACACCAACACAAGTTTCAACACCCCAACCACCCCCAGCCACAGCACGTCCACATCTGTGATGACCCATGGGAAGGCTATGTAAGGACCAAGGTGCTAATTGGCTCTTGTCATGTAGGCGGTGCTTCTATAAACAGCAAATGAGCACAAACTAGTTAAGGGGTCTATTCTTTACCACAATCCGTGTTTTAACTGCGGTGACCAGTAAAGGCCTGCCACAGTTCACTTTTCCGATGTTCTGATTGGTGCCGACAGCATGCTGGTTACCAAAGCGATAATTGAGTTCTGTTTTGTTTGTTTTTAGTCTTTTCACCCTATTCATCATGCCTTGCCAAGCATATTTAAACAGCTGTAGAGGTATCAGAACATACACAATTTAACTCATGGAATCATTTATTGTTTCAAATCAGATGACGTGTTCTGTGCTTTTGTGCATTTTCATGCACTTCTGTTATAGCCTCTCATTGCTGCGCTAAGTGTTTGCAAAGCAGGTTTACGGATTAAAAACCCTCCCTTAGATGGACACGCTTGCAGAGAGTATACCCCCCATTTATTTGTGCTCTCTGGCTTTCATACACACAGTTCTCCCTCACATATTCATATAAACAATAGTGGACTACACTCTTTAACTCAACCTTCTATTTAGGATGAGTAGGGCTGGTGAGCACCAACATGTTCCTGCCTTTGATTTTCAAGAGTTTCACCTGTATGAGTTTTTTCAATGAGTTTTTTCAATGAGTTTCACCATTTTCACCTGTATTGGGCCCTCTGAACTCACATGGATGGATCTGTGGCCAGATGGAAGTGTGTTTGTGTGCGTGTCTCTTTACAACCCAGAGTGAGACACCAAAAATCCAGGGATTGCTTTAGCGATTATCTACTGGAATAGGCTCTGGTTGTCAATCGAGGAAAACTTTATATAGCCGCAGCCGTGCCCACCGAGTATCGAGCGAGTGCTGTACACTTGATGCATTGACCAGTGGGGAGAGAGGTGGGGAGCTCGGGCCTGGGGAGAGAGAAAGCAGGGGAAGTTCAGAGACCGTGATGTGGGGGGGGGTCTGGCGGCAAGGTGAGTGATTTCCCAAAGCATGGAGGAGATTTCCAGTGAAAGACAAAGCAGTGGACACCGAGGGGGGGCAGGGACCGATGAGAGGCATTTCCTCTCTCTATCCCCCTGAGGTACCTGAGCTGGACAGGCAGGGGTTACCGATCGCCCTCAGGGGCTTTAAAGGGGCCCAGTAAAGGTGACAGCCCGTAATGCTCCCTGTGCGGCCGTGCACTCCGGTTTTTAATTTTTAGTGCTCTACTTTTAGCAGGTCCATTTACAAGCGTTTGTGAGGCTCTTGGGCTATTTCTCACATTGCTCATCCCCTGTTACAGGAAGAGCAGGAGAAGGGGCTAAGCTTGTTTTTCCTCTCTGATTTATATCCTTGATATGTCACAACGATTGCAAAACTGAGCAGAAAACAGCACTCAGCACTGTACCAAAAAATCTAAAAATATTACACACATTCGAGCGCCTTACTTTGTGCTCTGAGATGTTTTTTCATGTGAATTTATTATCAGTGAATCAGTTAAATGATAAGACAAGATAAAGTCCCCGCTTGAAAACCATGCCGGATATTTTATGTAAGCTGACATTTCTTTTACTTGGAAGCTGAATTTACAGATGCTTGTAAACATACGAAGATGCTTTCGTAACCTTTAAGGCAGGGAAGATGTAACTGCTCATTTCAACAGTTTGGTCATTTTGGTTTATGCTTACAAAAGCATCTGTAAACATTCACTTTACTTTCGATGAAGGCCTGTGTTTTAGAATGATGATAGCTGCCTGGATGTCTGCATGTCTGCTGGTCAAATTGCCCTATGGTTTTCAGGTTCTGTGCACAGGCCAATTTCTGTTTTTGCTCATCATGCTTGTCAAGGTTTACCTGATTAAGATTTTTATTTTTTTTTAGCTAAACTGTGCTGGCCCCTCCCTGGCAGGAGAGCTGTCCTGTCCCAGGTACTAATCCAATAATCTGAGTTTCACTTCTCCCTAATCTGGCCAGATTGCCGTTCACCCTCCGGCACTGCATAGCTACGCGTCCTCTGGAATGTCAGACTTCTGCTGAATACGCAGGTAAAACTTGCCGGTTTTTCCTCTCTTGCCCATGTATCGCTAAGTCCTGACTTACTGTTTACTGGTGCGGGTGCTGGTGTAGGTGTAGGTGTAGGTGCTGGTGCTGGTGTTGGTGCTGGTGCTGGTGCTGGTGCTGGTGCTGGTGCTGGTGTTGGTGCTGGTGTAGATGTAGGTGTAGGTGTAGGTGTAGGTGTAGGTGTAGGTGCTGGTGTTGGTGCTGGTGCTAGTGCTGGTGTTGGTATAGGTGCTGGTGTTGGTGCTGGTGCTGGTGCTGGTGCTGGTGCTGGTGTTGGTGCTGGTGCTGGTGCTGGTGCTGGTGTTGGTGTAGGTGCTGGTGCTGGTGTAGGTGCTGGTGTTGGTAGAGCTGCCGGACACCGTTGACAGCGGACACCGTTGTCTTTGATCTCAGTTTGTGCCCTCCGGTTGAACGCCCTTGGTCATCGTCACCAAGAGAGACTGGGATGAAATCAGACACTTACTGTTGTTGGTTTGCGGCTTGGCCCCCAGGGGAGGAATGACACGTCGCTGGTACAGGAAAGCTGGGTAGCATGAAATTGTTTTTGGAAACTGACGGCGAGGCGAACAGGTCAAGTCACTTAAAATGTAAACATTACTGTAAGCCCAAAATGGGGTGACGTTCTTTTTCCTGAGTTAAAAACACCAGCAGTGTTGATTTAGCTGTGTGCAGGAGACAGAGAGAAAAAGCTGAAATAAGCTAGCCGCACAGCTGATCTCCCTTGCTGATTTAGTGCATGATTATACAACACGTCTCAGGCCCGGCGCTAATGAGCCTGGTGTATAAATGTCATGTTTTTTTGCAGCGTAAATTGAAGGCATGGTGCCAGGACCTTGTGATCATCCACTGAAGACATTAACCTTTATACACAGAGAGGACAAACAGATAAACATCACAGGTGCATTAGACTCACAGGATCCCAGGGGGGGCTGGTTATCTTCCAACCCACTGGCTGTATAAACAAAACTGTTTGCAAAGCGCAGCCCAGCAGGAAACTGCGGAGCCCACTACGGTTTCTCTACGAGCGCTTCAGTCAAGTCCGCGCTGGTTGGTGGGCGGGGGACTTCTCAGAAAATCACCTCAGATGTGTGTACCAGGATCCATCTCACTTCCAGTGTCTGTCTGGTCAGATACAATACCGGTCAAAAGGGGTTTAAGAGGGCCAGACCTGGGGGACAGTTGTACTGGCTTTCCTGACAACCAAAAGGTCTTTCCATTTAATGAGCCGACCGTTTTGTTCTACCGATTTGCCATGAAGTCGCGAGTTAGCCGTAGGTAGGGTTTGAGGCTGCTGTATCTCAGGAGCCATTTCTTTTCTGACAGACAGAGATTAGGGTCAGTCATTATGTCACTGAATACAGGACTGACACTACAGGACCGTAATACATTCAGTCGTATATTTAGTTTTGTCTGGTGGTAAAAAACAAAAAAAACAATGCTCAAGGTTCCACCTCATTGGCTCTTGTCCGATACCAAAGCTTCAAAGCTTTTAGAGCTGGAGAACCTCTGTGGTGTTTAGCTGTAGAGAAACATCTAGCAAGTAAACATTTAAAATGTCTCTGTTATTAAAACAACACTCGTTTATATTCTGTCAGGTAGAGTATTAGAACCCAACTTTAAACTCCAAACTTCTCCTCCCTGAAGAACATCTAAATGGTTTCTCAGTGGTTTCATGAGGAAACAACTCTGGTCACTGAGGAAGCTGGGTCAGCAGGCACCCAGGCTGAATCTGATCACATCCATTAAGTTTGAGTATTTTAGTGAAGACAGTACCACCCCCTTTTTTTCAGGATGTTTAGCTGGGTGGTGAAAGTGGTTCCCCAGCCCCCTGAACCCCCCGGGAAATTGGCAGAGGAGAACACACCGAGCCCAACGCCAGTAAGAGATGATATTTCTACACAGGAGCATTATGTGTGTCTGTGTGTGCCTGTGTGTGCGTGTGTGTGCATGTGTGTGCGTGTGTGTGCGTGAGTGTGCGTGAGTGTGCGTGAGTGTGCGTGAGTGTGCGTGTTAATGTTTCAGTAAGAAGCCGAATAAAATGTAAGAGCCAGTCATAAGCATTCTGAATCCCTCATTACTTTAAAAAAATAAACCAAGCATGATCTCAATGTGTTGATTATATTATCCTGACAATATATTTTTCTTCATTTTGTTCCCAGCAGGAAAAGAAAGAGACTTTAAAAGAAGGTGGGGATTCTCACAGCTGTGTTGAAGTCTGTTTCTCGGTTCTGGCTTCTGAATTGATAGCAGTAGCGTTCACGTTTTCGATCAAAGTGACACCTGGACCAGGGCCGAACTAAAGATCCCTCATTGTTATCTGTGGACCTATTTATCATGCTAAATAGTGTAACTAGAGGGCAGAGTGACCATAGCTTTAAATATGGCTGTTAAAGTTTGGATAGGGCTTAACAGGATTCCCAACATTGTTCAGTGTCTGACCTACTGCAGCAGACTTCGCCACTTTATAAAAGACAAACACAGGTGGGGTAGAGGCTTAACACACTGGCATTGAATTAACACAACCACTTTGGATAGTATTTCACAGTGGTGGCAGAATGTCTCATACGGGCATTTATGCATATTTCAAAAGACAGGACAAATTCTTTATCTGGATATGCAACTCCTCATTTATTCATCTATGTATTCATTGACAGCTCCCGAGGCACAGACTGAACAGCCCAATGTGGGAGAACTTACTGCAGAGAACAGGTGGGAGGTATTGTGTGTAAAGATGTGCACCAAGTTTATTTTGATAAGATTTGGTTACCAATTTGGGCTTTTGTTCCAATTTCTGTTTTTCTTCTTCTTCGTAAATCTGACATCAGCAGTTATTTATGGATTCCCCGCTGCATTACGAGCAAGGGTGCTAGACATGACTCATGGAGGTCATTTGTGCATTTATGAATTCAGATAAAGCTGTTGAGAATCCAGAAATCCAGATTTCTGATTGGATCCATACCCGCCAACCTCACAAAAATAATATGGTATTGGGCAGCTCAGTCATTCCGTCATTCTAGTTGAAGGATCACATCGACCCATTGCTTGAGTGTCACAGCCTAGCTTCGCCAACCTTTGAGAGATATTTACAACTCCCAGGCGTCCTCTCAGAGCCTCTTGCTTCAGAATCCATGCTTGGGACTATCACAGGACCATTATGACCTGCCTGTGCCCACCATCACCCTGTTCACCTGAGGGATTTTCTTACCTCTTACCACACTTGACTGTTCATTGAAGCAGGGGATGTTGGTTATACCTCCAGTGTTTAAACACAGCGGACTGGTTTATGGCAGACACTGCAAGGCAGCAGTGTTTTCGGACATTAATGAAGCTGGTAGAAAGGGGAATGTGAGCCAAGCTGCCTAGCAACAGTTTTTTTCGTCCTCTTTTAAACACCACGTTGCTTTTATAAAAATGTTGCTTTGCAAATGTAAGGTGTGAGTAATGTGCCATTGCTATGCTTTGTTTTAATCGGATGTGTTATGTTGTGTAACTGTGGAGCAGAGTATGGTCTTTCCTTTAACCTGTAACCTCCTTTAATACAGTTTCTCTCTCTCCACCTTTTTCTGTCCCACAGCCAGGCTGGGGTTTTGACCTGGTTCACCAGTGCACTGCCTCAGCCCGCCGGGGCCCCTCGGCTCTCCAGGGCCAACTCTGAAGTCAAGGTTAGAAACCAACATTTGCACAAGTTCTCACCGTGACATTGCAGCTATCTTGAAATTACAATGACAGCCAGATTTGAAACGGACACTTCTTAGGCGCAATTTGTCTGCCTGCTCTCTGCTTTGTATCTGCTCAGTTAAACAAACAAGATAGGCCATAAGAAAGAAATCTGCTATACACTATACATCATCTCTCATGCCCTCTGTAAACCTGTAGTCCTTTCATGAAGCTGCTTTAGACACACGCAGTGTTTCATTGAGTTTCACTGTGTTGTTCTCTGTTTCTGTTCCACAGCCAAACCACCAGGAGGAGGTGGTAGATACCAGGTAGGGTCCATGACATGCCCCTTTCATTGCCTCCTGTTTCTGTGGGTAAAAGGTCCCACCTAGACCATAGAGCCCAAAGGGCTGAGCAGCAGATGACGAGATATCTGAGTGCGTGCGTTTATGAAGGATAATCAGAGTAAGATAACTGCCTTCTCGCTGTAGAAAGGTTGCAGAGTGTGTGGCGATCATTCACGTTTTTGGAGGAAGGGGGTTCTGTTTCACCTTGTGTGCCATGTGTTTGTCCTGCAGGTACAAAATGAGCCTCTTTCCATTTCCCATGCACTAGCCCTCACACTCAATTAAAGCCTAGATAAAGCGGGCCTCACTTAGTAATGTATCTGCACTGTGTTCGTTGTTTAAACGAGGTCCACAGCAAAAACTCCTGTGAGCACTGCATAACTAGCTGAAAAATCTTTGTCCACACAATCAACTAGCATTTTTTCCCCTTATGATATCTAAATAGCATAAGGGAAAATTTCAAAATATGCTTTGAAGATCAGAGGTTTCGTCACATTGTAAAATAACCACAGCGTTGTGGTGTGCGACTCCATTGGCACTCAAGAGTCCGTGCACACTTGACTCCTTTGTGTCTGCTGCCCCCTGGCGAAGGTGACCTGGATTCTTGTCTTGATGACGATCATTCTCGCTTTAGGCAAGGGACCGGGGTTCTCGACTGGTTTGTGAAGGGACTGGGCAAAGTCATTCCCCAGCCAGAAGAAAGGGCCAAAGAAGAACCGGTGGCCCCCGAGTCACCTTCACAAGATGCGGCACAGGTGAAATACTAATGAAAGACAGATTTCATTTAGCTGCCAGATTCATTCATTAAATTAAATAGGTAGCTAATGCATTGCTTTAAATCCAGGCCCAGAGAAATAGTATTCTTATTTCAATTTGTATGTTGCCGTCTTCTCGTAATTTTGTACAACTTTTCCGACTGCACAGCATTAGAAGGGTTTACTTGAGCAGTTTTTTTATTGTAGAAAAGTGACCTTTTCTTAGTTTTCTGAAGATAATCCAACTGGACAGCCAAGATGCATCCTCTGCAAAAATCAAAAATAGCCGTTCAACTTGCTATCACCTGGCTTCTTAAAGGGGAGGACATAGGTTATTCTGACTGGCTACTGTGTAACTAGTTTAAGGCATCACTTTAAACAGTTGCGTTTGCACCGGCTCCACCATGAAAAAAGTAATATAGGTTTGGACACACCTCTACTCGCCAGGACCTAATGATGTTTGTGAATTTGGGACTGAATTCTATTCCAACCTTTTTGCCTCATACTCTTGCTAAGTTTCTTTCTAAACCAAAACCCTGTTGTTATTCTGTACGACAGCATATTGCTGAACAGTGCTAAATTCAGCTTGAGTTAAATGAACCAATAGTTGGAAATTTCATAAATGTAACCAAGTACTTAATTATTGATCCTATAGCGCACAAAATCAGAGTTTGACTTTGTTTTCATCCAGGTTTCGGACAAGGTCGTCGAATGCAATATTGAGCCGTGTGTAAGTATTGCCGCGAAGAGCAGCTGGAAACACCCCAGTGATAAAACAAGAGCGCTGATTTAGCGATTCCAGCTAGCTAGTCTAACCCCCTGTTTAATTCTTCTTTCTTCCCAATGCAAAGGAGGGTCCCGGTAAGTTTTGTGTTAGGAGTTAAGGCCTTGCCAGTCTAATTTCAGCTTAGCCTCGGACTGTGTTAGCACAAGGCTGTGAGGTGCCGGCTGTCAGTGTTAATAAATCCTTGGAGCTGTAATCTGTTTCAGTGATAATGCTGCCGCCAGCTAGGTCACCAGAGCAGGAGCCCCTCCCACACATACCTGTTGTGGAGGTGATGACGGAGGATGAGCCCTCGGAGGTGGACAACAACAACCAGCCTTTCTCCCCAAGGTGTGTCCGCCTATGTCTCTTCTGAACATCAGCACCGAATGAACCGCTTGTAGAATGGACCGCCAATGGGCCGCTTGTAGAATGAACAGTCAATGGACCATTCGTAGAATGAACCACCAATGGGCCGCTCATAGAATGAACCGTCAATGGGCCATTCATAGAATGAACCACCAATGGGCCGCTCGTAGATTGAACAGTCAATGGACCATTCAGAGAATGAACTGCCAATGAACCTCTTGTAGAATGAACCGCCCATGAAGCGCTCTTAGAATGAACTGCAAATGAAGCGCTTGTAGAAAGAATCGCCAATGAACCTCTCTTTGACTGAACTGCCAATGAACCACCAATGAATCGCTCGTAGAATGGACCGCCAATGAACCGCTCATAGAATGAAACGCCAATGAACCACCAATGAACAGCTCATAGAATGAACCGCTCATCGAATAGATTGTGACGGCAACTCATTGCCAATTTTTTATATGAAAAGCGAAAGAGTCTGAAATTATGCATCTCTGCCCACTCACAAAGACCAGCTCCGCCCCTTCCCATCATACTGTCGCTGTCTATCGGACTCTTTCTCATTATTTTTGTCTTTTCCTACAGAGTGATCGACTGGATAAAGCACAACTTTGAGAAGGTGATCCCACAGCCGCCAGAGATCCAGGCTCCCGTCAACAGAGAGTCCTCAGTGGTCAGACAGGGTACCAGCCACATCTGTTGATCTGTTATCCTACCAAACCTACCAAACATACCTAATACTGCGTTATACCGCAACTATAGCCTAATGGGAAAATAAAACCCTTGACATTAACTGACATTCTTAATACTAAAACAAATACAGTATAACTAAATCCGCCAAACACCCCACCACACTGGTAATTTCTCGATTCTAATCTGCATATCCCTAATGCCTACTCAACTCACCGGTATGCCACACCCATACATTTTATATTATCCCCAATCTCACCACAACCCTACGTAACCAAGCCTGTTCGCTAACACTAACATTATTCATTTTTATAATGTGTCTTTGTGTCTCAAGGTGCAAAACCTGTAAATAAACAAGAATCTATATAAGAGCATTATAAGAGCTACATAAGTTTTTTTTTTTATTTTCTTTGTACACACCTTTAAAAACAGCTTACCCTTAAAGATATCAGCAATGCATTTGTATGAGTAAGCACAGACCTACTGGGTGACTCCAGACGTGATGTCTGCCCCTCTGGCTCTCACCCACAGCTGAAGCTTCTTCATCAGGGCCTTCTCCACCAAATCAAGCCAGTGAGGAGCCCACAAATCTCAAGTAAGGCTTGCATACTCTTTCTATTCATTACAGTAACTTCGGTAACTGTATTTAATAGCCTGTCATACCGAACACAATCTACATGTATTGCCCAGGTGTAATGAATGTAAAAAAAATGCTTTAAATTGACAGAGGCCACTATACCTATATGCTGTAGGAATAATTGTATAAAAACAGCGATAGTTTTCCTTATTGAGAATAGCACACAGCAGTAAATGCTTGTTACGTATATGCCAGTGAATGTCCTGTAGGGGAAAATAAACATCCAGGGGTGCCAGAGATAAGGAGGAGTGCGTTGTCTGTGCCCTGGTATCCATAACGCTGCAAGGATTTTAATGAACCCGTGTTTGGTTGTGCCCTCTGTAGCCGTGACGGCGTGGAGGAGCAACCCAAGTAGGTGACACCCAGCTGCCAGGCGCTGTGCCACGTACAGCAGTAACCACTGGGCCTGTAGCGCGTTCTGCCTCATGCTTTTTATACCCTCCTGTTAAAGGGCAAAGATAAGCCATCCTCATGCCTGGCTGCTACCTCCAGTGAGCCCCACCCAAGCTCAGCATTTTCCTCATGCAGAGGAATCCTTACGCCTGAAGTCCTGCACCCCTGGCCCGCAGCATATAAGAATCATTCATCGTTTATCATAGGCACATGTGTTCTAAATCTGTGTGCTACATTTGCCTGCCATGAGCTGCACTGTCTGTCGGGGGCTGGGGGAGGGGTACAAGTCGCTTGAGTTCCTGGCACTGGGTGGCAGACACTTGCTGTCGCACCTCGCGCATATCAACACATTGGCTGCTTCTCTTCAATGGGTTTCCCAAAGTAGCACTGGCGCCACATTACATTCTGCATTAATTCTGCGCTAACTTTGCGCTAACTTTGCCCTGACTTTGCGCTAGCTTTGCGCTAACTTTGCACTAACTTTGCGATGACTCTGCGATGACTCTGCGCTGATTCTGCGCTAACTCTGCTCAGTTGCTTGACGCAGAGCAGTGCGACTGCTAATGCGATTACACAGTATGTGGCCCTGCATACCTTACAAGAGCCCCAGCATAGTAGCCCTAGTGAAACTGACCTTTCTAGCCACTCATGCGTAAGTGTGTTAAAGTCTTCCTCACTTTGGGTTTGGCGTAACACCGTAGTCATGCTGTGATAATGGTAAGTAGGAAGGGGTTGGTTAGCACATTTTTCAGGGAAGTTGTGATGGAATGACAGAATTAGCCGGTGAAGCCCGGCCACACTTGGGCTGGCGCGTGTGTCTGTGTAGGAGGAATTCGAGCCTGTTGTCTCTGTCCCTTTGCTCCGGCTGCAGTGTGGTGGGCTGGATCGTCCAAGGACTGGGTCGCATGATCCCACAGCCGGTTCTGAAGCCCAAAGAGGGAGCCGAGGTTAGTGAAGTCGGGTCACATCATACGCTCCTCTGGACCCAGACACCCAGACCAGAGACCTGTAACCATGAACCTGATCCCATGACTGACCAACTGCAGTCACCCACCATATCAATAGCACGCTTATCATACACAGAGGAGCGCGGTTCCACTTGTTCTTACAAATAAGGGAAATGACCTTGTTAGTTGTTCCTGAGTGTGATATCGCCACTCAGGGTCAGCAGCGTTGCATTCTGAAACCATTTGTTCTGGAGCCCGGGGAAATAACAGGGCTTAATATCTCGCTCAATATCTCTCATAGGTTACACCGTTAGAAAGAAAAACTTGTTTTTTGTGGACCCCCCACAAACACACACACAAACACCCATGCACATACACACCACTGATTAAAGTTCTGTATAATACCTGTATTGTAATGTTACTCATAATGAAAATTTTGTTTAGGTTAACCTTTCTCTCTCTTTCTCTATGTGCTGCAGGTTGCTGATGTACAAAACAGTAAGTCAAACCATTGATTTTTAAATAATTTATAAAAATGTATCTTTCATTAACAATTATTTAAAAATAAATTCCAAAGTAGAACCTTATATTTATCATGAATAGCAGTCTGACAAAGTTTCACACAACAGCTGGTCGGTCCCAGATCTTAATTATACTCCTGATCAGTTAGCGCCCACTTTGCAATGACCCCTTCCATAACCTTGCAGTTGCACTTGTTCACCAGTTAGTGGTGCTGTAGGTCAGCGTAAGTGGGGACCGCAATCCACCTCTCACATCACAGAAAGCAGAGGGACAAGCAGCTGTGACGTGGGATTTAGCCAACGCTTTGCGTGGGCCCTAACCCAGCTCCTCTTCTCCTTCTGTTTCAGGGGGGAAGGCGGGGACAGCCTCCTGAACATAAGGAGAATGAAGACTGGGGAGGAGTCGGTCCCTCTGACAGACAGACAGGCACACAAATAGGCAGTTCACAGAGACAGATAGGCAGGAGTTGACCAGTAATCTGAAAATCCGGTTGACAGACTGTCAGACAGAAAGCTCAGTAGACAAACCAGGCAGCTTTCAGCTTTTAACAGTTATAAAGCTTTACGCCATTTTAATCTGTATAGACATCAAACATCCACTCTGTAGCCATATGAAGTTAGGTACTGAATTTATCGCCAATAGATATTCATCAAGCTTATAATCTCCAGACAGAAAAAGTAAAGCAGAAAAGTGTTGATAGTTTTTTTTTTTTTGTACTTTGAAATAGTCCTTCTGCTCGACCCTTTGTTTACAGTAAAACGCAATTGCTCTTACCTTGTATGCCTTTGAATATAACGCACAGGCAAAAAACAATAACATGCTGTGGCCACTAGAGGGAAACAAGCAAACGTTAACAATAGAACGTTCTTAGTTCTTAGTTCTAATCCTTACGATTGTTTGCTCTTTCTAAACTGTACCAGAGCCTGGAAGCACGTGCCCGTGAGCTTCCAAAGACGCTGTTTTTCGTTTTTTTTTAAAATGATTTTTGGTTTTTATCTTAGCACGGTTTCCTTAATGTGTTGAATGCTTTGTTGTTTTTCTATGCGAAAATGCTACTGCTAGCTCAGGCAAGATGATCTCTTATCAAGAGTTTGACCTTATTATGCATTGTGTTTTAAAAATAAAGAAATAAATCAAAACTAATTTTGTGTTGTCTGTAGAGGGGTTTCGTAGATGTTTTCTTTTCTTTCAAATTGTCTATTTGAACTGAGGGCAAAGTGAAGGGACACTTTTAAAATCTACACCACATACAGTTTAAAACTGCATCCACAAAAGGAAAGCCAGATGAGTTTTATAATCGGTGACTAATAGGCTAAGTATATATTTTGACCTTCAGCCTGAGACTAAAAAAGGGGCCTGGTGAACCATCCTGAGGCGACCCCAGTGTTGTACTTGGGCACATGCACATCCTTGTGACTCCAGGCTACGATTAAAGTAAATTAAGTAACTTACTTATGACATCTCAGTTGATGTGATTAATGAATGTAGCTCCTATGCTGCTGAGAGCTCTGTGGACTGGCTGGGTCCTGTGCATTATAACTGAGGTGGAGCTGTGAAGAATCAAAGACTGCGGTATCGACAGTAATACAATAAATTATTAATTACCTTCATCGGCAAAGCATTAACTATCCAAAACTAAACAGAAAGTATCGCTGCACAAAAACGTCTTTTCACAGCCATAAACTGAGCAAGGAGGCGTCCCCTGCTATGACAGACATTTCCACTGCCTGCTGTTTCTCCCTCTCTTGCTGAACGATAAAACATGTGACTTGGGCATCCAAGCATACAGCTTTAGTGTACATGTGAAGTGATTATATTTCATAGACTATACATGCTACTGACTGTTGTAACATCACGCACAGTGGACACAGCTGAATAAATACAGCTGCATAGGTCGAAGCAGTTTTGATCATTTTCCTCTTAAGGGCAGCTGGCAGTAATGATGAGTAAAGTAGGAAACACTGAAACACTATGGACAGCGGCAAAAAACATGCCTTGATAGTCCCGTATGATTCTTTGGACAGAACTGCCTAGCGACTGAATGTAAATATAAATGTAATCAATTTGTGGTGAACAAGAGTTTGATCCTGGTGTTAAGTAGGAGTGAAACTTGCTGTTATGCGGGGCTGTTTGCCGAAGGACGTGGATTGTAGCTGCCGTTAAGAAAGCCTATGGCTGGGCCCAATGTCGGCACTGATCCCTAGGCCTCGCTTTTGTCCCCTCCAGTCTGTATCGGTCCGGATCCTGTGGACATGATCTTAGAGGATGTGTACTCTGACGGGGAGAACGAGAGGAGGGAGCAGCAGAAATGGCAGGAGCAACAGAAAGTGCAGGAGCAACAGGAAGTGCTGGAGCAACAGGAAGTGCAGGAGCAACAGGAAGTGCTGGAGCAACAGGAAGTGCTGGAGCAACAGGAACAAGGAGAGCACCATGAGCGGCAGGAGAACCCGATCCTTCAGCTAAATCAGCGGGTGTTGGACATGCAGCAGGAGGACGCCGAGACACAGACAGAGCGATGGACGCCCCTCGTGGAGGGAATAAAGAGGGAGACCGAGGAGGCGGTCATGGCGAGACTGGAGCAGAGGTGAGGCACGCTTTTCTCCATTGTTTGGTTTACCTTCCTTCCTCTTCTCTTTTCCTGCATACTTTGTTTCTTTGCCCGAACTGGAACAGTTGAATTGTGGTAATTGCCTTGGGCTATTTTATTCGTTTAAATAAAATGACCTCAAATTGCAGTGCGTAAAGTGTTTGACGGAATTTTAAGGGCCAAGTGGCCGGTAATTGTAAACGAATAGAGCCCAATGAGCTGGAGGTTGCTGGTTTGAATCCAAGCGGCTGTGACCTGGAGAGCACAATTGGCTGAGTGGGGGCCCAAATTTTTTATTTGGAATTGCAAATTGGCTGCCACCTCAGCCACACATGCATTCCTTTCCCTTGCAGACTCATTCATGAGCGGCTGACAATAGCAAAGATGACAGAGGACCTGGCCAGGCAGGCCGTGGAGACGGCCGTCCGGCAGCTGACCGATGAACAGGCGGCCAGGCAGGCCGCGGAAGCAGAGGAAGCCCCTTATAACCAAGAGCCGTAAGTCACTCAGCCAGCTCAGGTGCTAGGTCAAAAAAAGGTCAAATTGCCTGACTGTACTGGACCGAGTAGTGTCACAAAGGCCAGGGCAGTGTGGAAATCCTCGCCTCTGTTCTTGACTTGTCAGAGGGTACTCTGTGGGTCCTGGGTTGTGATGAAAAGCGCTATGTAGCACTGTAAGCTGTGAAGTAAGTATGGTGGTACCATAGGCATAATGGATAAACAGGGAAACTGTGGTCCTGTGGTCCTTCAGAAAAGAAATGCCACTGTAATCAACTATTCAATGTTTGTTTTGTAAAGATTGCTCAACAGCCGAGAGGAGGAGAACGAAGAAGATTCAGAGTAAGTTCTCTCCCCACAACTACACCACATATTTCCCCTCACATGTAGCCATTTGTCTTTCCTGTTCTGTTGTGCATGTGTAACATACCCTATTCAACCCCTCTGGTTCTTACTAGACAGGAATTGAAACTTGCAACAATCAAAAGCAGTTGGTTCAGTGAGCCAAAGATCGATGTCTTTCGCTCTAGCATTTCGTCGTGGAGGCACCTGGAAACCTACCAAACTCTTCAACAGCGTATTTAAGTCTGAAAGAAAGGCGATCTATGGTGAAGCTACTAGAAATTATTTTTATAGACCACTAGATGTCCCCAGAACAAGGCAGAGACCACCATCATTCACTTCAAATACTTCATACTTCACGAACATCTCTTTGAATATTTTCCAATCTGTTACACACAGACAAATGTAATCCGAACTTCTCAGATAATGTTGTCTTTCTTCATCCGTTTATTTGCGTTACTTGTCAGCGTTACATCATGACATGGGCCTGTTCTTACTTAGTGTGACTCCCAGTACTTTACATTCGTATGGGTAACACCTTTACCTACATTGCGTTGGTGTGAACTAAAGTAGGTACATTTTGAAACTGAAATTTTCACCTCTTACTATTTTTCCAGTGAAATTGTTTAAAATACCATTTTATGGGTATAACAGCAACAGAACATGCAGTGTTTTGAAGGGAAAAAAACAGCCTCCAATCCTTACATTGACCTACGTCAATTTTCTGCTGACCCTGTAGATTTGACCTGTTATTCTCTAACATCACCGGTCTTATTTTTCGTCATAGCGAATTTTGTTCGTTCTCTCGTGCGCTGTGTAGGTTACTGCTGATACAGGATGAGAGTGAGGAGGATACCACAGAGAACACGATGATGACAGAGTAAGATCCTTAACTCCACCGAGAATGCAAGGAGGGAAACACCCGTACTGACAGGGATTTTCTGTCACTAAGGAGTGTTTTTATGTATGGATGAAAGTGTTTTATGCATGAATTTAGTTAAAGTTTTAATGTTAATGTTTTAAAGAGTTCAAGTATATCTCGATAATGTCTCAGGGTATACTAAATAGCTTGTAGAAATAGGTTTGCTTGCAGCTGCAGCCTAAATTTGATCGATTCGCTGAATTGTATATTACATGACTGACTGCACACGAGGACTCACAATGATACATGATTTATCCAAATGTGGTGAAATACACTGCAAATATTCCACAGTTACAGTACCGAATACTGATCGAACACCTCAGGCTATAATTCATAATTATGATTTGAAACATTACAGTCATAAAGTAACTTTCTTTGTAGCACAACTTGCAATATTATACTAAAACAGTACCCGACAGAATGGAGTTAAAATAGAAAAGTGGAAACATGGACCAATTTTAAAATGTCCTGAGCAGAAATTATAAAAAGAGATAATTGCAGATTGCCTAAATTTTTTACCGGATTTTTCTCATTTCTTAATGTGAACTTTCGAAGCGAAAGTTATAGCAGCCAACGCTTTTAGGATTTAGACTAAGCGCTCTACTGATGCGCTTTCCTATAGATTAATAGGCATAGCATATAGATATAATTTATTTTTTTCGAATTTCAAATACCATAATTTCTGTCATCTCGTTTTGTCCCCCAAAATCTAATAAACACAGAGCCGAGCTGATCAAGTGGTATGTTGAATCTAATGCATTTTGACTAGTAGTTATTAGAGTTTTACGTATTCATTCCATTGTACTGTGTTTAAAGTGTTTTTTCTTGAAACGAATAGTACCAAAGAAATTTTCATTCCATTCAAATTTCCCATCGCTTAAGGTGGCTACCCATCTGTTCGTTAATTATTCCCGCTGCTATAGCAACATTGTTTCTCATCATAGCAGCTGAACTGCATCTCTTAGTAACGGGTCCCTGCTTGACGGTTGCCTTAGAAACTTATCCTGGGTATCATTTTTTCAAAGCTGACGTTGCGAAAGAATGGCGCAGTTTCCATGTCTATCTCGAACGTATTGTTTAGAAGTAGGGCAGATGCTGGGCAAATAATTTTTGCTAGCCATATACAATTGCCTTGACACAGTCATTTAATTCGTAGCATTGGTGATTTTAATTTTCCCTCAAGTGAACCTGTAATTTACCCTCAAGTGAATTAATTCTAAGAAAGCAGTAAGTACCTATTTTAAAGCAATGTTATTTACTGTGGCTCGCTGTGAATAATATTTAAAATTATTAAGTTATTCGTGTCAAGAATATTTTTTTAAAGACCTAATGTGAGTATTAAAAAAAAAACTATTGAAAGTTGTCTAGCTGTGAACATGGTTGTATTCGCTTGGCTTCAACGAGTTAGTTTCGTATTTAACCAACCGTATTTGTTTGTTGGAACATTGAAATTGTTATAGTTAAAATCGTGATTGCAGGTGTCGGCCGTTGCATAAACAAATGCATTGTCAACGTCTTAAGCATCGGTATATATCTACATGCTTTGAAAATAATATATCGATTTCAATGCGTTTTGCAGGGCCAATCATATGGTAGTGTAGTTATTATAGTATTTACTAGCTGACTGTACCGGTTTGCACAGGGCCTCTTAAAAGTCTCATGTCCTATAACTCTAGAAAACCTGTCCAACATAAGAGAAAATTTTTGTGTCTCTGAGGTGTTTCTTGCTTCCTCAGGTGCTTGGTGGATGTTTGTCCAGTTGAGTATTTAACCAGCCCACCTCGTACCGAACCCAACGTGAAGGAACAGCGAGCAGTGACATTGAAAGCCACAGCGCCACTAAAGCAGTCATCTCAAAGGAAATCAGCATTGCATCCCAAAGAACACAAGCCACCACCTCTTCAGAAAGACAAGAACGCTCTGCCTGCCAGACACCCCTCCCCAGAGAACTTGTCACCAGAACAAGTGAACAAATCTAAGTCAGTCCCAATCAAGGCACCATCCCCGCCTGTGACAGAGCCAGGTCAACCACCATTAAAGACCCTATCTCCACTAGCTAAGGAACCTGAGCTGTCACCAGTGAAGGCACCATCCCTGCCTGTGACAGGGCCAGAGCCAATACCAGTGAAGACATCATCACCTCCATCTAAGGAGCCAGAGCCAATACCAGTGAAGACATCATCACCTCCATCTAAGGAGCCAGAGCCAAAGCCAGTGAAGACAACATCACCTCCAGCTAAGGAGCCAGAGCCAACACCAGTGAAGATACCATCCCCGCCTGTGAAAGATCCAGAGCCAGCACCAGTGAAGACACCATCCCCACCTGTGATAGAGCCAGAGCTATCAGAAGTGAAGAAACCATCAGCTCCAGCTAAAGATCCAGAACCAGCACCAGTGAAGACACCATCACCCCCGGCTAAAGATCCAGAACCAGCACCAGTGAAGACACCATCACCCCCGGCTAAAGATCCAGAACCTGCACCAGTGAAGACACCATCACCCCCGGCTAA
>JAOYSI010000013.1:91836-104937 GCA_025775065.1 Hiodon alosoides | reverse complement strand
ATTAAGGACAAACACACACACACACACACACACACACACACACACACACACACACACACAAACGCACCTGTTCATGTGGGCCGGGCCGTAGCCGCCGATGGCGTACACCATGCCGTCCAGCACGGCGGTGGCGAAGCAGCTGCGGGACTTGGTCATGGGCGCCACCGGCTGCCACTCCCTCACCTTGGGCACGTACTTCTCCACCGACTGCAGGTAGTACTGTCCGTCATAGCCCCCCAGGGCGTAGAGCTCGCCGGCCAGCACCACCACGCCTAGGGTGCTGCGGCACTCGGCCATGCGCTCCACCGTGGACCAGGCGTTGCCGTCGGGGTCCCAGCGCTCCACCGTGCTCTCGTGCCGGCGGTAGCTGATGCCCTGGCGCATGTGCGTAGCGATGCCGCCCACCACGTACAGCTTCCGGTCCAGCACCGCCACGCCGAACTCGTAACGTGGCACGCTGAGCGGTGCCAGTCCAATCCACGAGTCTGTCTGCGGGAAGTACATCTCCATGCTGAGAGAGAGAGAGAGAGAGAGAGAGAGAGAATGGATCACGAAATACTGTTATGATCTTAACACACAAAAGGCAGCCCCACAACCTCCCAACTTTAGGTCAGAAAGCAAGGAGAATTACCAGTTATTTTCTGCGTCCTTAGATACCCCGTGGTATAAAATAACTCCGCTCTTAAATGGAGCAACCCAGGGATAATCGCAGGTATTAACAAAGTCTGCATCTTCAAATCGAAGAAATTGGAGATGGTATGAATAAGAGGCTGCAACAGGCTGTCTAACAGTTGGCGTCTGAGCTCTGTCGAACATTTGGATGCGCATGGACTCGTCAAGGGCCAGTGCTGAAGGAATGGGTTTCTGTTCTGGCATTAGGAAGTCCACCGACTCGCTAACGATTGATGGAGGTACCTCCTCACCATATAATGTACCACCGAAGAAACCCCACTGGTTTTGGTGGTATTAAAGTATTAGTAGGCCGAATTAGCCCAATCGGGTACCGACTGGTCAAATCGCCCGTTAATCCACTTTAACGGCAGATTAGAGGCAAACATTTTGAGTATGTGACGTTTCAGCACCATGCCACTTGCTGGATGGGCAAAGGAGACTCAAGGTTCCGGAACTTTCAAATCAACTCCAGCTTGTGCGTTCGAAGAAGCCACCAGCTGCGACAGACCAGATCTCATTGGCCCCAGGGAGGTGCTTTGGCGCTCGTTTAGCTGTTCTTTGGAACAGTGCCAGTCACTGTCTAGCTCGAGAGGGTTACCATAAAAGACTTCCTGAGCACAAACAAGGCACAAGAAAGCCCTTTCAGAGTGAACTGAAAAACCTTGCCTAAACAGGGCTCAAAACTTCAGTAGTCAAACACAGCGCTTTCCTTTATAAATATCCACTGGCCCGGAGTCACACTTAACGACACTGGATGACACCTGGGGACATCTTAAGTAACTGAAGCACATCTTACGATAGAGCAAAGGACATTTTGTGCCCTTGAACATACAATGGAGTAGAACGTATCCAGGGTTAGTTTTTGGCTGGCCATTGGAGAGTTGGGGAGGGGGTCACATTATTCCAGACGGCTTCGTCTGCCTCGCCCATCATCCTGCCCTCTGCCAGTAGGAGCTGCACAATGCACAACGCTCTGGGTCAGACATACCCCAATCTACACCACTTACCATTAACCAGAAACTTCACAGTAAAGGGTTATGATCCGTACCCACGGATTACAGTACATTACTGCATTTTAAATGAATACAAAGCCGGACACTTTTTTTTTTAAAAAGGAGGCAAAGACAATGATACAAAATAAATCACGTTGCTTGGAAAGGGCCCAAATTCCTACGTACGAGATCAGAAATTTGTAATCGATATTGGCGATGTTCCTAAATTGCTTTAATTACCTGTTGTCAAGCCTGGACCCAAATTTTTAGACAAATATCAAACCTTCCCTTTCTATAAAAAAACACCGCTCGACAGCTACCTGCTTTCCTAGATCTACAAGACTCTTAAGTCAGGTTTTTGCGCAGGCCATAGCACAGACAGCACTTATTTAAGTTATCGTTGAAACCCTCTTACAGCCTCTGATGACAGCTCTCCGTCCGTACAAGTGCCGCCTTAGACCCTACCGACCACCAGATCCTTTTGAATCGGCTTGAAAGCGATACTGGTATTCAAAGAAGGGCTTTCTCCTGGTTTAAGCCATACCTAAAAGACAGATTTCAATAAATGATGACCTTTTAGATTTAACTGAAGTTTGGTATGGTGTCCCACAGAGTCTGGTCTTGGTCACTTGCGCTTCAAACAACAACTAGGTGATAAATGGGTGGTAAGCCCATGTTAGGAGGTGGGACACTCGTTTTAGCTTTCATATACTGCCATAGTTGATTCCTGAAGTCTCCCTCCCTTTGATCAGCTGATAACCATTTATTGCTTTTCCTTTTCCTCCCCCTGGCATGGGCAAGTGGCCAACCTGGAGAGGGGTATCATCCCCCATGTGTTCCGGACAGCAGGTACCTGTAGTGCACTTTTGACTGTCCCTCCAACCTTCCACAGAGTGCTGAAGCTGCCGAGGTATCGACACTGCTCCTCACTGATTAGTTTATTACTCAGTTTATTTATTCTACAGGTCTCTACAATGATGTCATTCCAGGAGCTTCTCGACTGCCTCTGGGGTTCAACAACTTCCCCAGAAGACTCCCGGCTTGCCAGATAACCGGAGACACCACAAAGCTTCGGTCCTGCTCTGGATTTGTCAACAGGCCCCACCGATCCCTGCGATAAATGGGTTCTGAGAGATGTCAATCTCGGTTGCTCCCAAAATCCCTCCCCCGGCCGAAAAACCCACCAAAAGCTAAAGCTAAATATAGGGTTCTGCCGTTACCTCTCCAGGGTGGCGAAGAGGCCAGCCTTGCCTCCCACGGCCAGGAGAACCTTGGGAGGACAGCGGGGCCTGGTGGACAACACCGTCTGGTAGGAGAGCCGGTGCTCGGGCATGAAGTGGTACTTGAGGGCCTCGTTGAGCAGGTGCTTGCAGGCGTGGTCATCGCGGATCAGATGGTTGGCCTCGTAGAGGCGCGTGAGAAACTTGACGCTGAGCAGCGGCAGACGCACGCAGTGCAGCAGCTGGGCCAGATGCTGCTGCCGCTCTGTCACGTCGTACTTGATCCAAGACTCCAGCGCGTAGAAGACCGTCTCCTCAGTCACCACCTTCAGGCAGTCGTTGGAGACGATCTCGTCCAGCTCGGCGCGCGTCAGCTCGAAGAACTCCTCGGTCTGGCACACCTCCTCGAAGTTCTGGCAGATGAACTTGGTGGCCGCCAGGCAGAGGTCGTGGCAGCCATAGGTCTCGGCGAAGCGGGAGATGCCGATGCAGTTTCCGGCGTCCAGCTGGCTCTCCAGGAAGGCGCAGCACTCCTTCAGCACCAGCTTGACCTGCAGCAGGTTGGCGGCCGGCAAGAGCGACTCCACTGTGTCCTGCGAGATGAACACCGTGCCCGTGTAGGCATACTCCACGATGGCCTGTGGAAACACACACACACACACTCACTCAGGGTGCTGACTCGTCGCACTTAGAACCCGTATGGATCGGCAAATGCTACTGAAGGTAAGGTCTTACTTAAGGTTGAAAATGTACGCCTTTGAGCTTGAGATGCTGCCTGCACCATAACTAAAATTTAATAGCCAACTATCGACTGCAAAATGTTTTATAACCACAGTAACAACAACTCCTGTGCCACAGTCTCTAAGGTAATTACATCTCTGCACATCTTGTCGACGGGACCACGGCTAGGTACCAACCAGCTGGCAAAATGCACCGTCCCGTTAAACTCGGAGACAAAATCCGCGCGTGCAAACGCGGCGCACCTGGAGAGCAGCCTCGTCTATGCACTGGAACTCCACCTCGGAGTTCTCCTTCTCGGACAGGTTCCCCGTGAACATGGCCTTGAAGTAGGGGCTGATGCTGGCCAGCACCACCTTGTGGGCGTGGATCTTGGAGTCCCCGACGCGCAGCACGACGTCGCAGAGCTCGCGGTCCTGCCTGAGCAGCTGGAGGCCCTGCAGCAGCTGCTCGGAGTGAGGTCGTGTCAGACTGGCGAGCATGTAGGACTGGGGCTGCTGGTCCATCTGAGCGTTCAGATTCAGATACACAACAACAACAACAACAACAACAACAACATTATATCGTTTACATTCGCTACATGGTGACACAAAACATTCGCCCCCCAAAGTCATTTTTAGGCCAGCGTAGTTAATGGACGGCACTCACTAACCACAAGACTTACCCTCTACAGTCATTGGTACAGTTTGGACAAAATATGCCTACTCTTTACCAAGATTTTATTTCAGAGTCAGTTCCCAACAACACATGAAATGAATGATTGATAACAGTATACCGGGAAGGGCTTATAAACAGTATAATTACTATGAAATTCGAAGTGATATTGCCAAACAAGATTTCCAAAAGTATAAGCAGGTCGACACCCGAATATCATAGAGCCATATCTGTTGTCAGAGAAAGATAATATCATTTCTGCAGAAATCACAAAATACAATTGTGAAACAATAATACGTCAATTCCAAATGATGCTCATGTTTCTCTGTGAAATAAGCTAACCTCTTCCATGTGCGTTTAGGACAGGCGATCGGCAGCTACCCGGGGATCAACCCTGCTAAACCTGCAAATTAAATAAGCGGGACACGATCCGAAAGAGCGCGGTTGGCTAATACCGCTCAAAATTCGAAGCTGTTCTGAGACAGTGAAAGTGTAACTTGCGCCACCGTTTTTGTAGATCTGTGACAGAAAGCCAGGCAGAGTCATTCACGCATATAACTCCAAGTAGGCGGAGCATGGCCCAAGTATGATTTTATTCACCAGGTTGATCGATTATGGACTTATATCATATTGGTCTCAGGGAGAAATAAAACGTCCTAGAAGGGAATGGTATCGATGTGGATGACGATACTATAAACCACATAGCTTTGGAATCTCAGACCACGAAAGAAGCAGTCACATGCCTACGGTTTTCCTAGTAATAAGACAGCAAGCAGGTAATTACACCATCTAATATATCCAAGAATTATAATAACTTTTTGAAAACGAAAAACACTGTATTTTCCATTATATACCAATATAGGGAGAGAGCCTTTAATACACAAAACTTTAAATCCTTGCGGTGAGGGTAACTAAGCGTTTGCCCACTCACGTAAATGTCTCAGATGCCACACCGATGCTGTATTACCTCCTATCAGTGACAATATCGTTTTGATTAGCTGATGATGCAACATCAGGTAAGAATTATTTTTAAATGTAGTTGCTTACGTTCACTACCGGAAATAATTAATCTATGACACTTTGCTGTATGTGCATGAAAAGTTCGCAACCAATTAATGCGATTATACATTTTGCGTTAGAAAAAAAAAAGAAGCATTGTCTCAATTAAGCTAAACTGTCGAATGCCGGTGTTTGGAACCAATGCTTTGTTTGTTATAAGATACAATTAAAATGAAATATGATTTAAATGTGAAAGAGGAATGGTAAAAACAGATTGGCTGCCAATGTTTTGCTTAGTAAAGACACGGTTATCAACGCACAAGCTAGTAGACTAAATAATATCTACTCAGAACAGCTACCCAGATACACACATTGTATTTTACATTTTTTTATTTGAATTCTGTTCATCGAGGCCACTACTTTTTACACAAGTGATGGTACTGATAAGTCAAATATCGCAGCATCAAATATAATAACGTTGGTATATTGATTGTTTCAGGTACGTCAGCTCAATGCATCATATTAGCAACCATCCATAAAAAATAGTATATTAAACTTGGCACCTATTATTTAATCAATTTGCTCTAATAAAATTCCCGGTAGCTGGTAAACTAACTGGAAATTTAAAATGTATAACATCCGTCAACTACATCTCGTTTGCTAACGTCATTTAACGAGTAAGGCTCGTGCGGGCCTCGCTATTCTCAGAAAAAAATGCCCCAATGTAAAATTATAGAGATGCTATTTCTATTCAAAGAACCAACCCTAAATTTCACTGATAAAACGAAATACGCGTATAAAACCGGCAGAGACCGATGTCGTCAAGCTAGCTGATTAGTTAGTTATCTATATAGCTAACGTTACATTGTCAGACCAACACGGCCAAACACAAATATAATATTGGGAAGGATGCGTGAAACACGAACCTGTGTTCTCCGCTTTTGATGTGCAGATGAGATCTTTTTTTTTTTTTGTTCCCTTTTTTTTTTTTGCAGTGGCGAAGATGAACCCAGCAGCAGGAACCCCAGGCTTCTGTCAAGAAAACAAACACAAAAACAGGTTGGGGCCTGCGTAACTTCCGGGAGAGGGTGTGATAAAGGTGAAATGTGTTTCTCAGAATTAAATAGACGTCTGCCTAATGTACTTCACTGAAGCTTCAAATCAGACGACAGAACCTTACCGATTAAAAATTTAGCAAACAACAGCCCCCCACTCACACGTTACGCAGCGTCCTCCTGCGTCCCCTTCTTTCCCGTTCTTTGGCTACTTTGGTTCTAAGCTATGGATATGATCTTGTTCGAAAACAAGGGTCTAAGAATCACCAAGGCACTCGCGTTTTTATTGGTTCATATTCTGACGCCCTAGATCTCGGGGATGTCCTGATAAAGAGTATGTTTCTAAATCGCAGATTATTACAGTTAATCTGTAGCTCTTTTTATTAACGAGTGGCACGGGTACTACTAAGCGTGAGATCGACTTTGAATGTCTATGGGTTTGCGTAAGAATCGATATCCTGACCAGTCGTTGCATGACGTTTGTTCCCTGTCCAAAATTTAAATAATGTTCTTGTCTTAACAATAATTTGTTTAATTAAATAAATACGTCCCATATTTGTTGGGATATTGTTTATTGCAATGATCGAATGAACATAGTTTTAAAGTTTAAAATTTCATTAATATTACACGTGTGCTTTTAAAAATATCTAACCTTAATGTTTTATAGTGAATGTCTCGTTGGGTATTAGGTTATGCCTTGTCTCTTGATTTAAGTACAAATGTCCAGATCGAGCAGTATTTCATTAATTAATTTGAGTTAGAATTTTTTTTCATCCACTGTCAGCACCTCACTCTCAAAATATTTCTACTGGTACCTGGTGTTGCCTTTCATTTTAGAAGAAAAACGCGGTGCCTCTCACGGGTCTAGAAACAATAATTTACACCACCTACAGCGTGTATGTCCAACATACAATTAAAATGAATGCCGTCGAACAAAACGCTATATTGGGTTCGTTTTAAGGAATAAAAAACATTTGAAACAACGAGGAGAATATTCGCATAACTGTTGTTTGGCCCAACGTTTGACCCAAAAGATTTTGCTAACTGCCATGTTGGCTGTTCTAGCACCTATACATTACATATACGGCAGTGACGGTCCAGTTATGGTTCTGAATCAGTAGCAGTTATCAGCCCATCTGGTCTTCCACTGTAAGTGTCCCATTTACGAATATTTCTCGTTGACCATTTAACTAATGTCGATATGCTGACAAAAAGGGTTTAATAAACTTAAACCATAATGCGATTTGTGCTTAAGTGGCAGAACTTTTGCTAAGCCAAACACTTTAGCTGGTTGGTTTCACACTGCAAGCAACTAAGCAAACACACCTTTATCTGTGTAATTGAGTTCCTTCTGGTTGAGCGAAACACTGAAAACACAGTAAAGGTTTTTTAAATTTAAGGACCTATTAAAACTCAAGTACACAAGGTGGTTCTTAAGCTCATAAATTAGGACTGGACAATAGCGTCTGTGGTTGTTACCAAGGCAACCGCCTCCCTTGAAATAAAAATGTCACTTCAACACCCATAATGCGCTACGTCTCGGGGAAATTACGTGGGTGCGGCTTTCATTTCATAGAGGAAATGGCCAATCGATTTAGACTTACGAATGAAAGGTCGATAACCTACTAATCTTGGCAAAAGGTACATTAGCACCTACTGGACCATTTACACTTGTAACATAGCTAAGATTTTTGCAAGCTGCGGGCAAAGCATGTCCTTTAAATACCTAACATCATTTACTTAAATGTATGTTTTAGCTATGCAATTCCCTGGGATATTGACACCCCTCCCGCCCATGAAACGGAAATATAAGACGGGGAAAAATGTTCTATAAAATACCACACGATTTTAAACATACACGATGCCTCTCTCATAAGGACGGTGTTGTAAATTTTCACTGTTCGTAATTATGCAGATTCGCTTAAAGGTGATTTACCCTATTGTTCTTTCATTATTTTGGATCAAAGTTGTCAATCACATGAATGGGAAAGACTTCCAACATGTACTTACTGTGAACTCATCAAAGCTCTTAATGTAAAGATCACATGATTTCATTTCACTTTAGAAGTTATTTAATTATCAGACGTATTGACATAGTCAAAAGACATTTGGTTTATGCGGAACAGTTGGTTAAATCGCTACAAAAAATGACTGTGTTCTGACAAATGTCATCATATCAAGACTTTCATAGTTACACTTACAGTGTTACCGTGTGGGTGTGGTTAATTGGCGTTCATGGAACATGATAATTAAATGAATCCCCCTAAAGTCCCCCTTTCAATGAATAAAAAGTGCCCGATGACTAACACTAGGTATTTAAACATAGTCAACTAATTATGAACACAAGTTCTAACAATATGTTTATATATTTGTGAAATTTACCCAGTGGATCAAATAAAGTACTACTACTAAACCGCAGCAGTTCGGAATTTACATGCAAGACGAGATCGTTCATTACAGGGAAATCTTTACAGCGCTGTACCAAAAAACGAAGAAAAGCTGAAAGGATTTAGTTTTGCAGTATAGCACGATATCTGCTTTTTATATTACAGGCACGGCAGCACTGTAGTTGACCACATTCATCTGCAAATCAATTAGGCCTATAATATAAAACACATTTTTATATGAGATTAATGTTGAGATTTATGGCTCAGTATAATGAACTAAAATGATGTTGTTGTTATGACAGAGTGAGAAAGCGCAGTGCTGAATACAGCAGCAAGGACATTTTATTATTCCTACATATATGCAATCCGTTTGTTGAAATCTAAAGCGCCGGAGTCTACTGTAGATCACGGATTATAAGATTAAAAGAACCTACATCTCCCATAAGTCTATGCAACTGGTTAAATCTTCACATTCGGGGTCGTCCGACTTCGCGTCACCATGGAAGCGGTCAGTTTGTGGCATGTTGGAAACGCCATTTTGGTGTCACCTAGTGATGGAACTACAGCGGTGGTATCAACAGTGTAGCAATCATTATTGTATAGTTCACGGCGGCGCCAGATAACGGAGAGGTACTGCACTCAGTTTTTTTTAACCGAAATTCAAGATTTCTGATAGGCAGGATTTGGACTTCGCCCAATGAAAAAAGACGCCTCAAAACGACTATCGGGTGCCAGAGTAAGATGTTTTAAATACCTTTCTGTTTTCTACAAAGTATTGTTTACTTTAACTAGCTAGCTGCCCGACTCAGTGCTTGGGTAAAACAATGATCTCGAAGTGGCGGCGGTGCCCTGAAAAGGCTCGCTTGCCAACTTCGTGCTGGGAGCTTAAGATGGAAACGTCTAGAGGATAGGTATGTTAAACTACAACATACCACGGTGCCTTAATGTCCTTTTGGAATGGGAGCGAAATCACACAAGTAGTTCCATTATCGCCGTCCGCAAATCTACGCCTATGTTCTGACATTCTTCGCTACAACAAAAGTGAAGTTAATCGTTGCGAGGTGGAACCAAGTAAAATTATAGTATCATGCTGTCTTAGTTATATCGCTGCACCTAAGCGGACAGATGCTACAGTATCAATTATATCGCATCTAATTGTAAATAGACGAATTCGTCATTTCCTAAAATAACAGAGGTGATTTTAGCGTTGAAATAAAGTTAATTATTAAGACGACAAATTGTTAGAAAAGCCTGCGTTTAGTTTGTGTCAGAATGGCTAATAAATCCGGTAAAATATTTAGATAAATTCAGAGTTGATGTGCCGCTAGTTATTCAATGGGAACGAATTCCTGCACTAAGAAAAACATAAAAGGAATCTCGCGAAGACTCTTTTCAGTTGTGTTAGACTCAGCGACAACCAATGCGCGGTTTTTATTGTAGTCCCAAAGAATGCCACTGTAGACCGCGAGAAAGCTGCAAGGACACCGGCGTTCGATACATGTCCATCTCTGTAAGGAAGAGTCTCAAAAATAAAACTTAGGCGTTCGTGGGAGCAGGGAAGTCGACGAATCCTTTCTGGCAAACGATGCGCTAGAACGAATCATTGGGGAATAAGCCGGACTGAATCTAACGGCTGGGGTCAGGAGATCTTTGGGGACCGTAATCCCCAAAACCAGAATGAAGGAGGTGAGAATTGGAGGGCTTTTTTTCCTCCTCACGGAATCCTCTGCCTCCTCCAGTCCTCAGTTCTGACCGAGTCTTCAACGGTGGCCATAATGATGTTTGAGATGATTCCCCAGGAGTTACACGAACGGCTCCTGGACCTTGAGAATTATCAGAACAGGACGAACGGGGTGGAGATACTCAAAAAAATCCTCTCTGACCTGGACTTAAAGGCTGTGTCCTCGGACAGCATGGTGGAGTTCATCCATTTCCTTCACAGACTTCTGGACGATACCAACTTTAAAGTCCTTTACGGCACTTTACAGGTGATGAGCCTCCTCATTGAGAAACTTGACTACAGCGTGGAAAAATACCTGAAGCAGATTGTGTGTGCGGCTCTTAAGACCCTGGGGGACACGCGTGCGTTCACGCGGAACGAGTACATGAACGTGTTCCGGCAGCTGATGAGGATTGTGGGGCCGCCCCAGGTGCTGGAACTGGTGATGGGTCACCTGAGCCACAAGAACTCCCGGGTCCGAGAGGACGTCCTCAACATCATCACCACCGCCGTGCTCACCTACCCCAGGCGGGACTTCAACATCCCCAGCCTGTGCTTGGAGGTGGCGCCATACCTGGCGGACAGCAAGAAGAATGTCCGCCACGCGGCCCTGGAGCTGTTCGCCGTGTTCGACTACTGCCTCGACACGGACAAGAAGCAGCCCCTGCTGAGGGCCATCGACAGGGTAGAGCTCGATCGGGAGGCGGAGGGGCTTATGGCGGCCGTCCAGGCGCGCAGGGCCAGACGCCTGCTGCCCCGGCTGTCCTCGGACGGCATGGTGGAGTACGCCCTGGTGATCCCGGGACCCGGCCAGCGGCGCCCGCCCGAGTTGGGCCTGGGAGCCGACCTGGAGTGGGTGCTCAGCGGCGGACGCGTTAGGAGTGGTTCCTCCAGCCGGGGGCTCAGCGGCAGCGAGGGCTCTCTGACGGACAACTTCCCCCTGCATCGACGCATCGCCAGCGCGTGCAAAGGGAAGTACAAGCTGCCTTGGGAACGGATGAGCCTTCCTGCCGCGGTCAACCCAAAGGCTTCTGAGCAGGTGAGTCACTCTCCCTAAGCACAGGCTTTACGTGCACTGTATATACGGTTACAGTGGTTTAGTATCAGGAGTGCATCAGGCGGAGGCAGTTTTATTAATAAGGGGGTCGGAAAAACAGTTGACACAGGCCTACCTACTTAGTATTGTTTTAAATGGAAGCAGTTAAGCGCTTACGTTTAACACTGGTACTGTAAATGTTTAACTTTTTAATGGTTTCTAATGATGAATCGTTGGTGGCAGGTATTAATGCGCTTTGAGTCGTTTTCAGACCTGCGCAACACCGCAGTTCAGGATAGTAATGGGGGTAAACAATCGCGAATGCGGCGGTGACTATCCTCACCAGGTGTTTCATTGGCCGGCATGGTTCATTTCTCTGCACGTGTGTGACTTTGAGTAACACTGAGTGAGTCTGTTGCCCCGGTTTTAGAGAGGTATATCCATTTCTAGGCAGGCAGCACATCTGTGTCCCTCGGTGGGATGTAAATTTAGAAATGTCTCTAGTCTTCACTTCTCCTAAAATTCCTTCGGTAACCTTGGGGCGCCTTTCAGTCCCAGGACACTTCTCACTGCCCTCTTCGAGCTCAGCCTCATGGTTGGGAAAGCGGCCTTTATTTATTCTTTAGGGTTTGAATAACTACGGTTTTCAGGAGCGCCTGCTGATTTAAAGTGTTTTTTCCACGAGTTGAGAATCTGCTGGATTTGAGGGCGATGAATTGGGTGCGAACGGCTGCACAGCCAGCCTCTCGTCCTTCGCTGACGGCCTCTCCTAACGAGCTGGACAGTCGTTAGTGAACTGCGCCGCAATCAGGGATCCTCCTCTCCACACGTGCACCGCGGCTTGCGTTTGTTCCTTGATTGGTCTGCCTGGGTCACTGCTGATTGCATGGGGATAGGATGAGTCCCTCATCACCGCGTCTCCCCATGACATATATTTAGCTCCCACCTGCTTTGGAAGCAGATATTTTCGGCAGAGCCTAATATTCAATGTGGAAGGCCCGGTGTTAACCACCGCCCCCACCCAGGACGTTAGTCTGTTGTACAGAGCTCAGCCTTGCAGCGTTCCTGCTGCTACGGTAACGGGGGAGCGCTTCCACGACAGCAGCTGACAGGGCGGGGGGTACAGCGGTCCGATTGTCCTGCCAAGCGATTTAAAAAAAAAAGGTTTCGCAACCCTCGGCGCTCAGTAACACGAACACATTCTACTCATTCTGGTTCAGTAAATTCCTGTCTGCCGTCCTGATAAGTCACTGCAGAAGGAAGATTATATCATGGTCAAAGAGTGAGCCAAACGGCCGCCTGTCACTTCCCTTTATTCAGCTTTTCTCCATTGTTCTGATGAGAGTGGCGTGGAACGGGTCGCCGCTCAGAAGGGCCCTGTGTCAGCTACTCGGCCTTATTGGGAATTCATTTCTCGTGGTTGCTATGAGACTGTGCAGATGTTCAGAGAGCAGAGGAGGGACCAGCGCACCGGGTGGAAGTGACAAGGACTGTGGTGGGGTGCAGGTCGCAAAATGCGAATACACACAGATACACACACACACACACACACACACATATACAAACACACACACACACACACACACACACAGATACACACACACACACACACACAGATAAACACACCC
>JAOYSI010000013.1:76974-87851 GCA_025775065.1 Hiodon alosoides | reverse complement strand
AACGCTTTGAGAGGCCGCACTGAAGCACTTTGTAAGTGAGAAACACTAAATGGACCAAAACGCTTTGAGAGGCCGCATTAAAGCACTTTGTAAGTGAGAAACACTAAATGGACCAAAACGCTTTGAGAGGCCGCACTGAAGCACTTTGTAAGTGAGAAACACTAAATGGACCAAAACGCTTTGAGAGGCCGCAGTGAAGCACTTTGTAAGTGAGAAACACTAAATGGACCAAAACACTTTGAGAGGCCGCATTAAAGCACTTTGTAAGTGAGAAACACTAAATGGACCAAAACCCTTTGAGAGGCCGCAGTGAAGCACTTTGTAAGTGAGAAACGCTAAATGGACCAAAATGCTAGCAGCTAACTCCCCCTCCACAACGTAATCCATATATGCATCAATTAAGAATTGATTTCCTTATATAACCAGGCAGGCTCATTGGTCTCCAAAACACGCACACAAAGCATGAATTGTCATTCCAGCAACACAATCTCCTATTAATTTAACAGAGAGAAGTGGAGAACCCAACCCAGAGTGACGCGAACCCCTGAGGAGATGCGGGGCTCATTTCCAAACATGAAGAAAGGTGTTAAAGAAACGTTAAACTACGGAGTGTTAAACTACGTTACTACGTTTGGGTTGGCTTGCCCCTGTTGTGGTGAATAAAATAGAACAGGTACATTCTAACACATTAGATAATCATTCAATATATCCAAAAATCAGACAGTCGAATGCATCATAACATCATCGCAGTCATTTTGAGCAACCTTAATCAAAAAGTAATGGCAATTCACGCGAGTAATAATAATAAAGTAATACAGCGGGTGATATATTGCTTATATATTGATTATGTGACATAACCTAATTATGTGTGATTAGGTGAAATACGTGATTATATAGATATGTAGGAACTTATATGGTTGTATATAAACAGAAAACTATAACTGATAGACATATAGAAACAGGCCCTCAAATGCACTCTTATAGCATATACCCGGCCTTTCCATCCTCCTGTTTTGGGCTTAGATGCTAGCCTTATAGCAAAGTTCACATAACTATGTATTCTAGAAGAATGGTATCATGTGTATTCTAGAATAATGATATTATCGGTATTCTAGAATAATGGTATTATGTGTATTCTAGAACAACGATATTATCTGTATTCTAGAATAGTGGTATTGTGTGTATTCTAGAATAATGGTATTATGTGTATTCTAGAATAATGGTATTATGTGTATTCTAGAATCATGATATTATAAACTGAGGACTGCAGAGGGCCTAGAGTGTAGCAAGTGGGCCGCAGGTGATCACTTTATGTCTGTAGGTTTGCAGGTTGAAACCTAAAGTCAGGGTCTGTGGCTTCTGACTCAGGTATATATGGGTAAAGTGTAGAGTTGCATGATGTTTGAGTTGCTCTGGTTATAGGGGCCTGCTAAGTGAATCAATAAGTAATGAGAGGGCCTCAGTACAAAATAGCCGAGGGTCCCTGCTGCACTAAATCAGAAAATCAATGAGAGGCTGCTGAGCTTGGTAAACGGGTGAAGAAACGCATCGCAAATGTGCTGCTGGGGTACAGACAAGACCATTTTAAAGATTCCTTGAAAACGGGATGCGTGGGAGGCGAGGGGGAACATGTGGTCAAGATGAAATTCTACTGAATGAGCTTCGGTGTCTCTGACCCGCCGTAATCACAGACGTCCGAAACAAGCACGCGGCCGGGGGAAGTCGTTACTGTTCCTGTTACCTGACATGTGGCGTGAATGTAACATGAAAACCATCTGCTAATGGTCACCCTTTTTTATGGCATCAGTGTAGTATGGTATTATATTAGCTATGATGGTGTAGTGACAGGCATTAGAAGAGAAATTGTAGGGTTAGTACAGATAGCAGCAATGGTAGTAGCAGTAGAACTAATTTGTTTTAGAGGCCCCAGCTATGGTCTGTCTGTCCGTCTGTCCCCACTCCACCCGTTTGTCTTTGCTTCTCTTGAGACACGTTCACGGCATGCAAGATGCGCCAGTCTGTGGCGGCGACTGGAATCTGGTTGGTTACTGGTCCGCCCTTTTTCACAGCCGCTTACAGGAGATCCAGCAATATTGACACTGGAGCTGAAATGAATGAGTCATTCACATTTCTCTCTCCGACGGCACAGACGACAAGGGCTCTTTTCATTCTCCGCGCATGGCTTTGCCAACGGCTGCATCGCGGCAAGCATCTTCTGCTGGAGAACCCCACTTCACACGCTTACTGTATCTCCTTCTGAGTGCTGTGAGAGAACACTGCTAATTAAAATCATCAATGATGGCTGATTTTCATTACTACAGAGGGAAATATGTTAACGATCTACTGCGCAATAATACAATTATCCCCACCCAATTTGAACTATACTAATAATAACTAATAAATTATTATTGTTGTGACAATTAACGGTTATTACTGGTTATTATAACTCAGTTAAAAATAATGACATTCACAATGAATTGCACAGTGGCTCAGACAAGATGACGGATAGTAAGCCAAGGGAAGGTTTCAGTGGTAAATCTAAGAATTCGGTCTTTCCCGAGCTGAACTACATTTACTTTGCATGTGCGTGTGTGTGTGTGTCTGTGCGTGTGTGTGTGTGTGGGGGGATCTAATGTGTAGACTTTCTCCAGAGCTACACTGCTTCAATAAAGAGCCATTATCTCCGTCAATAATAAGCAGTAATTATTAAATAAGTCATAATCAACTCCAAACCCCCTTTTCCCAAGGCTTATTCTTTAATCGAGTTTTGCCAAGGAGGAGTTGTCTGCAGAAAAAAGCATCTGTTTAATGCTCTGTGGATGATGATGTTGGACAACAGTCTGCGTTAGGGAGGCCAGAGAGTTTTTTGTTCTGTATTTCCATCGGGCTGTTTCGTCGTCCACGCTTATCCGGCCTAGTTTGTGTGATATATTCTCATATTCCGATTTTTTCGGTTTTGAGGTTTACTCACTGAAAACGCGACTGCTGCTGCCAAATGTCGTAGGCGATTTTCGGCGGGACGTGCGGGCTATCATGATCCGTCATGACTGCAGATGTTAATACAGCCACCTGGAATGACTTTAATCTAAACCGCACCACCAGAACTGTCCCAGAATTGCCTAGATGTATCAAGTTAGAAAGCGATTTCAGCTGCACTGACACAGGGCTCCCAAAACTAAGTCTATTCATTACACTCATCACTTCTACGGAACAAAGGTTTATTGTGGCGATGTGTTTTCATCAGCGGGTAATGAATTCGTCGGAGAGGAGCGATTCATCGCAGCTGGGGGGAGAGACATCGGGTCAATCTGCACACAGACTGAGAACAGGGAGTAGTGCCAAGTGTGCTATCATGAGTAACGTGCTGATTTGGCTAATGGCTCGCTGTCTTTGGGGAGGGTATCAATCCCTTAATAAATGTTAACCACTCTGCTATTTTCTCACTTTAACACAACCCCTTGCTGAGAATCCCCGAATAACGATCAAACAAGAGAATCCGTTTCCTTTCAGCTGGCCACCATGCTGGAGAAAAAAGCAAGTGGAAGTGATCTTTGTTCTGCACGGTTATCAATTTCCCTTAATATGCAGTTCTCAGAAACTGCTGCGTATCTAAATGATTCACGTCCTATGGGCACTGAATACATACGTTTTTTCAATTCTTTAGCCGGGTCATTCTGGTCAGTGCTATTCAAAAGCTTACTCTTCGCCCAATTATATTGAAGTCCTATTCCACAGATTGCGAACCGGTAATCAGATTCTATAGATGGTTGACTTTTTAGCTCTGCGACAAAACAGTGAGTACGGAATTGGTGTCCCGCCCCTTTAAGACTGACCGGCCTGACGTTTCGGGCTTGCCTGCTGATTGCCAATAGTTCTCAGCTGGGTAATTGGTACAGCTGGAGAAAAAGGCTAATCAGCTATAGAATAAAAGAATGCAGGATTGTTTAAATCAGGGCCAGTATCTGAGGGGGACATGTGTAGGGTGAGTTGGGAGCTTGTTTCGACAATACTTGGCTCATTGAGTTTGGTAGCCTATGAGATCAGAGGGAATGCTCACTACTGTACAGGTTCAGGAAATAAGCCATGTGGATATACTAGCCTCTACTCTTCATTGTCTAAAACTAAACATGTGTGACTGATCGCCCCTCTCCAGTCGACCATATGTCCAACAGCCCAATTCTCTGCGTTCCACATTGACTCTCCATGAAGGCTTTAAACGGTCCCTCATAGAGACAGGCATCCCATTTGAGGTTTATCTGTCTCGACAGAAGGTAGAATTGTCGGCTACAATACACTGTGAAATTGGCAATCAATTCACTTAATGGCTCTGTTTTGGAAATGCTGCCCTAGAAATCGGACGAATTGGAACAAAACGCATTACAAAGGCTAAGATCCCATCGGGGAGTCCCCCATGGGTACATCACACAGGTCTAGACTCTGTGATGATGTCATTGCAAACCCTTCAGGATCACAGAACCGGATTTTACCTTAGTGTCTAGACTTGCAGGTACACGGTGGCCTGGATTGTGTGTGTGTGTTTGTGTGTATTTTTTTCTATAGGAAAATCCTCTTGTAAGCTAAGGGATGATCTGACCTGGATACATTTAGATTTTAGTTGTTACAGTCAGAGGCAGTCAGTGGCAGTGGGTACTGAGTGGGAGATAATCATATCAATCTCATTACACTGCGCATTGCTCTATGCTGGATGCCAAGTTCATATTGCCCAACTCTCTCTCTCTCTCTCTCTGTTTCTCTCTCTCACACACACCATCTCGCTCTCTCTCTGTGTTTCTCTCTCTCTCTCTCTCTTTCTCTGTCTTACACACACACACTATCTTTCTCTCTCTTTCTCTCTGTCTTACACACACACACACACACACACACACACACACACACACACACACACACACACACACACACACACACACACACACAGAGCACATTTAAATGGATGGACAGTAAGCCAAAAATGTAATGTTTGTCGTATATGGTGCTGCGTTTTTTGCATACCCATTAAGTGTATAAGTCTATGCAGTCCTCTTTACTGAACAACAAAGTGCTTTGTTTGTGCATTCCTTTTTTTATTAATTATCTCCTTAAAAAAATGGTGCTCCTCTATTCCCTGGTGTCACGTCTCCATGGCAACTGGCTGATGTGCAGAGCTCATGGAGAAACTGTGCTGGCTGCCCAGCGGAAAGGGGATCTGCTATTCAAACGGCAGGAAACGGTGGACAAAAAATGCTTTAAATATTTAATATTGAAACACATGGAATGTGTTTGTTCTGTATTTATATTTTCTCATATATTACAAAATACAATATTTTTCCTTTACATCATTACATAGTTCGAGAATACAAAAGTATAGACTGCAATAAACTGACTCATTATTCTGACAGACTTCTACTCATTATTCACAACAAGTTATCAAGGCAAGTCGAACCAATTCAAAATATATAATTTACACTGCGGAAGAGTTCTTCTCAGGACTAAACAGAATGATGATATTGTGCTCTGAATATTCCAAATCAAGGACCCATGTGCTCACAGTTTTAAGGGTGAAGAAAGGTGGAAAGGTTGAATCTTTTAGTGCTAAATTACTACAACATTAACCCCGATTAAGGCTGAATAAATAATGGCTTTGGGACTCACCCATCACTTAAGACATAGAATTACATTGTGACTTACGCTAGCTGTGACTGAATTTGCTCTCGTTCCAACATTCTGTTACGTGCGTTTCACAATGTATATCGTTCACTGTAGGACTAGGACTAACATAAACTTCAAAGAGTTTACTATGTAAACACATAAAACTGTTATTACAAAACATGTTGCTTCTCCGTATTTAATTCTCACATCAAACTTTTATCACAAGCACAAGCACTTTTTTGGTGTGTTATTTGAAGATTTGACTTAAACAAGCAGACACAGAAAAGATTGCCTCTTTTTTTACTCTAACTTTTGGTCAGATGGTTGATTGCTGCGCCCCGTCTGAGTCAAGCACCCCGAGCGAGTGTGCTGAAACACGGCGGGGTGGAGAGGTATTGATCACTACTTTGGACAGTGGCAATCAACGCTTGTGCCTGTGTCTGTGCCTCAGCTCACACTCTGGCACAATGTCAGTTCAATGTGTGGCTCAAAAACAGCATCCTCAGGCAAACAAATGACAACAGAAGCGGATGCCCGGTGTACAGCGTTCAGTTAGATTTAATTGCAACACAGGCGACTTTGACCACCCTGCCACAACCTCCCTCAACCTCCACTCAGATCTATTGTATCTGGTTTATTCCTGCGGATGGATTCGCTCGTACTCCTTACTGCTTCATTTTTGGTTTTTGGTTTTGGTACGACTGGCGGTACTGACCACCTCTGATTCCACGCTGCATAAGCAGACAACTGTGCTGCACTCCAACGACACATCTGCCCTTCATGTCCGGTAGTCCCAAACTCGACAGCATAGCATCTCTGTCCTACACACAATTTCCTTCTGAGCTGAGTCACACAAGCCCAGCACTGAGTGGAAGTTACAGCTGAGTCACACCCCGCCGTTACCGCGACAGCCCACCACTGAGTGGAGGTTACAGCTGAGTCACACAACGCTAGCCCAGTACTGAGTGGAGGTTACAGCTGAGTCACACCCTGCGGTTACCGCGACAGTCCACCACTGAGTGGAGGTTACAGCTGAGTCACACCCCGAGGTTACCATGACAGCCCAGCACGATGAGGAGATTACAGCTGAGTCACACCCCGCCGTTACCGCGACAGCCCACCACTGAGTGGAGGTTACAGCTGAGTCACACAACGGTAGCCCAGCACTGAGTGGAGGTTACAGCTGAGTCACACAACGCTAGCCCAGTACTGAGTGGAGGTTACAGCTGAGTCACACCCTGCGGTTACCGCGACAGTCCACCACTGAGTGGAGGTTACAGCTGAGTCACACCCCGAGGTTACCATGACAGCCCAGCACGATGAGGAGATTACAGCTGAGTCACACCCCGAAAGCCCAGCGCTGAGTGGAGGTTAAAGCTGAGTCACACCCCGCGGTTACCGCGACAGCCCACCACTGAGTGGAGATTACAGCTGAGTCACACCCCGAAAGCCCAGCACTGAGTGGAGGTTACAGCTGAGTCACACTGCTTTAGTTCTAGCATGCCCAGCTCTGAATTCCAGCCTATCGGAGGCCAGAGGTTCAGCTTGCATATCCTGCAGATACTGGGCCTCTGCTCAAAGCCAAGACACCCATGGTCTCATTCATGCAGCAGCTGAGGAACCCTACAGAGACTGTAATTGTTTAAAGAAGAAAATGAGGAAGCACCAAATTCCGCACAGTTCAGTGTTTGAGTCTGTTGGACTGGAAAGCCCGGTTTTTCTCTGCTGATCCCAAAGCTTACCAAGCTACCCAGGGAAGGATTATGTAGCCTTGCAAAGTTTTCCACTGCTGGAGCCAGATGAGCATGTGACCTGCACCACTATAGGCAAAACATGTGGTTTAGAATTTCTGATTTCTATTTCATAAGTGTTTAATTGTTTTTGTCATTATTACTAGTTGCTGCTGCTGTTTAAATGAGACTGACCCCGCTTGAGATATTTATTTGAACACAAACGCATATGTAACATGCAGTAGCTTTCACATTTTGCAATCTGGCAGGTTCTCCACAGGTTGTCTGGACTGAGCCTTTCTAAATAGAATTTAATGGATTTAATGACTGGCTTAGAATCTGTATGTTTGGCAGAATCCATTTCCATAGACAAAGGGTTATACAGTGTGAACGTACAGAACGCACGCACGTACAAGGGATGTCCTGTGTGAACCCGATCAGGAACTACTGACAGAGCTACGGAACGCACGCACGTACAAGGGTTGTCCAATGTGAACCCGATCAGGAACTACTGAGAGAGCTACGGAACGCACGCACGTACAAGGGTTGTCGAGTGTGAACCTGATCAGGAACTACTGAGAGAGCTACGGAACGCACGCACGTACAAGGGTTGTCGAGTGTGAACCCGATCAGGAACTACTGACAGAGCTACGGAACGCACACACGTACAACGGTTGTCGAGTGTGAACCTGATCAGGAACTACTGAGAGAGCTACGGAACGCACGCACGTACAAGGATTGTCGAGTGTGTCGACTGATCAGGAACTACCAACAGAGTGAATCTGATCAGGTGATCCTGAAAGAGCTACAGAACCCTGGCTAACACCTTGCCACCTGTGTTCTTTTCAATATCCTTGGGGATACATAGAGGGTTGAATGATAAAGTTTATGAATATGAGAACTGAGTCAGGGGTATGAAAGTCCTGCTGCCTCCACTTAACGAGGGCAGAACACTTCCACTGAAAGGATCTTCTCTGCCTTAATATGTATTTTAAAATTGCCTGATATTATGGTGTGTGTGTATAGGCTGCAACCAGGCTTCTCTAAATGTCACTGGTTAGTTTGGAGCAGGGACCAGAGGGAAGATTTTAGATTTAATGTCTGAAGTGAATATGTCAAAAGATGAATATCAATCTGCCAGTGTAACAGAGGGGCATGTAGTTCCGTGGAGAATAATAATCCTTCTCTCAGTGTAAAATGAGAGCCTTGTGTTGATACTCGTGCACCTGAGAAGCCTCGTGCTTTTGAGAAGGTATCACCAAGTTTCGATTTAGGTAAGAAAATCTAGGTGCATTTTAGTGATTAGGCGACTCATCAGACCTGCCTTCCAGACTAATTAATGAGCTTTTTATGTAATGCACGGGTAACACGGACCATTACAGAGCAGAGAGGGGTTGCCGTTGCTTACAGTCCTCAGTAGGGGGCGTCCTGGTGGCTGGAGCTTTCCTTGCTTCATACATACACTGTTCTTGCTTAAATATACTGGATTTCAATATCCTGGCCTTAAAATTACTTGATTTAAATAAACAAATTTGAAATATGCTGGATTTAGACATACTGGCATAGCGAGCCCCTGCTAAACTGGCAGCAAAAAGGACCTTTAGGACTATTTATTTTACAAAGATGAGTGCTGGTTTTCACTTGCATCAGTGGCATGATTGACTGACTCTAAAATTGAATATTAAAGAAATTGACTATGTCAGAGATACATCACCTCATCGTGCCCAACAGCAGTTCTAATGAGTAACTCACTGCGCTGAATGACATGTGGAAACCCACTCTGCCCTCCTCTAACACAACAGTACAATTCTGCGTCGTGTCTTCTGTTCAGGACGTTACATAACACAGTGGTGACCTTGGCGAATGACACACAAGCAATGGCTCGTTGTGCAGTCAAGTCAAATTACACTTCAGCAAGCCTTTGTGTTACTAAACAACCACTAGGCTGTCACAGCATCAGAGTTCACTTAGAATTAAATTTACATCAAGACATCTGAAACTGTTTTGTTATGCACCAATCTCGAATACCAGACATTACTATTTAATGAATGATTTCATAAAAAGTATTTCAAATCAACCCAAATGTGAGATGCAATTAAAGACTGCCCTAGAAAATAAATGAAGAAAAAAAAACAGCAAGTAAACACACGAAGTATGAAGTCGGAGACTAGTAGGAGACTTTCTCTTTAATCCAGCAGAGCTCTGGGTATCCTCAGCAAAAAGCAGGGAATAGCACGGAGCAAAGGGTTATGCACAAATATTCGTGGAGAGAGTGGTGTCACATGCATGGACTGCCTCTGGGGGTCGCTGTGTCACGCTGTTCCAGTCGTGCGGAACGGTGAAAGCGGCTCTGTTTAGTGGTTTTTGCTTCCATCTAGTGGTGAAAATGAACGTCTCACTGCAGCCCTAACCCTTTGGGTGCTTGGAAAACGACCTGTTTTTTGTGGTTGTCCAGCAAAGAAATTACCCCCACTTCGTAACAATACTGTAAAGTAAACTTCAGTCCCCCACAACCTGACTTCTCATTAATTTGAAGACACTAGCATAATACCGGTCGAAAATCGCCTTCTGCATCCTGTGTGGCTATGATTCAGAGCATCAGTTGTGATGAAGTACCTTGAACAGGGATAAAACAGCTGTCCTTCATCAACGTGAGGGCCTTGCCAAGGACAAAGTTACCATAGTAACGTCCTTTCGCCATTTAAAAAAAATTAAATGGCTGGCATTCTGGAAGTGCAGTGTGCTTCCTTGACCCAATCTGTATTATTTGAGAATTCGTGATAGCAAACAATGCTGCACTGAGGATCAGAACAAAAAATCCAGTTAACTCCAAAACACTCCTGACATTGTATAGTGTTTGGCTTGGCACATGAAACATTACTCAAACACTTTCACTGCATAATACGACAGCTGACCAGCCTGCTAGGAGATGGGCTCTAAGTCTCCAAGATGGATACAAAAGCCGTAACATACATTATCTGCAAGATGTCCAGAAAGGCTACACAGTCCTAGCTGTGTAAGATTAGTTTGGCAGCACGGATCCAATCAGAAACAACAAATAAAGGCCCTATCTGAACTTGCAACAAAGACCAGTATTTACTAATAATAATAATAATAATAATAATAATAATAATAATTGTCTGTAGGTACAGTTGGTGTGCTAATGCTTCTGGGCTCAGTGCCACAACTCCCTTCAGTGCCACTGCACACAGGGAGTGTGAGGAAGTAAAACTTACCTCCTCCAATCTCAACCTTAAAGCCACCTGTCTCTTTTATACAGGAGAAGTTTAGCACCGATTGGAGTAGAGATACATCACTCTTGTTTATACAGGAGAAGTTTAGCATCGATTGGAGTAGAGATACATCACTCTTGTTTACACAGGAGAGGTTTAGCACCGATTGGAGTAGAGGTACATAACTCTTATTTATACAGGAGAAGTTTAGCACCGATTGGAGTAGAGGTACATCACTCTTGTTTATACAGGAGAAGTTTAGCACCGA
>JAOYSI010000013.1:66044-76874 GCA_025775065.1 Hiodon alosoides | reverse complement strand
TACATCACTCTTGTTTATACAGGAGAAGTTTAGCACCGATTGGAGTAGAGATACATCACTCTTGTTTATACAGGAGAAGTTTAGCACCGATTGGAGTAGAGGTACATCACTCTTGACTACTAAGCACACAGCACAGCCTGCAGGTACCAGGGAAGCCAGGCAGATAGAGGGAACACAGTTGAAAAAAGGCAAATTAACTGGACTTCCAGTGCCGCAATATTCTCAAATTACGGCACTTATATACGTTTCTCTGGATAAGAATGTCTTCTAAATGACATAAAAATTTAAAAAAAATTTTATTTTACCAATAAATTATGTCAAAATAAATGGCGTATTCAACTCAAATGTTGAGTGGTAAAATCCGGTAAAACAGATCATTTAAATTACAAAACGTAAAAAAATGAATAAATTGCTGGACATACTCTTTGTTAATATTCGCAGTTAATATATTTGTGAGGGGACTGCTGATGACCAAATTTGTTTACTAACTTGAAACCCTCGCCAGTTGTAATGGGAAAAACCTGACATTCATGTTTTCAAGCACTACATAAGAGAGTGTCTGACGTTTCACGAGTAGCTGTCCTCTGAGTTCTCTCCAGTGAACAAGCAGATGTTAAAATGTGTTAGTGAAGAAAAGAACTTCCAAAATGCTTTTACCGGGATTACCCTCCTGTGCTCCCCTAATGTTCCAAGAGTTGACTTAAGTTTTATTTCTTTATTTTTTCCAGAAATGATGTGTTTTGCATTTTATATAGGCTGATGATTTGGCAGATGCCCAGGGGGAAAATATCTCATTTTCTTTTCTTCCTATTCTTGGACAAATCGCACACAACGATTTAAAAAAAAAAAAAAAAAACACATCAAGATATGCACAGAAGCCGAAGACCACACGCTGTTGTTAATGGTTGTCGATTAATCAATGATCTATTGTGCATCAATATAAACGGACCGCGTGTGGATTTAAAAGTCTTCCTATATTGTTCCTCTTAAACTTGAAGAAATTATTCTAGCTGTCAAAAGCTTGTCCCACTCGTGTGTCCTACTGTGATACAACGGCAACATATGAAAACCCATGGCAGCCCACGCATAGTTAACTCCCTCTTATGAGAAACGTAAAAACATTACAGCATTCGTCCATTCCCCTTGTCACGGCGCCTAATAGATGAACAAGAGCTACTGCAGTGAATGGGTAAGAGGCTGAACAGGAAACGAGATGAAGTACGAAAAACGATTGTAAAAGAGTTGTTTAAATTACTGGGTGGGTAAAATGCGTGGAATTAATTAGCTGACTGTGGCACACAAAGGAAAAATAACACCGCCTGAGGGATTCGGTTTTCTTGCAAGTGTGACTCTGTTGTACATTTGTTGTACACGTGCTTTAGCATCATTACGTGGTGTTTAAAAAAACATTTAAAAGTAATACTGAGGGCAATAGTTACGATTTTGGGCAGAGTACAGACGCGATTAATAAAATGTTGTACAAACAAGCTGAAGAGTCAGCAGAAAGGTTTTATGGGAAAATAACCTTAACCACAGTTTTATGTTCTGGTTTAATTAGCCTCCGTGAATGTGTATTTCTGGGGAGACTGAAAATGCGTATCAGTTGTGTATGTTTGAATCACATTCTTTCTTAAACCTCAGACCGTCTATTGTCAATGCTTCACTTTAAATGCCTCACGGATCCAACTCTGGGTCTCAGCTTGCTGGAGGATTTTCCCAAGTCAGTATAGATTTAGCTCTTGTCAATCCCATAAAAACCTTCCTGCCAACACACTAGCCTGTTTGTGTCCTCACTGGCGGTCGGTGGGACCCAGGATAATTTTGCTGTCTTTGGTGAGAGAGCCAGACTAATCATTCCTCCTTAAGCATGAGCTGTGGGAATAAAAACTACCACCCAGTCTTTTTACTGCCCACAAATTACAATACCCCCCAAAGCAGGGTCCCCACTCTGTTTCTGCCCAGTCAATCCACATAACTTTAACAACACGCTAAAGATTCTTGGTTTTCTTGATTTTCCACAGCTGACCACACTGTGGAGGACATCGCTGCGACCCCCTGTTGTCGCGAAGCCTGCAGAAGTGTGTTTCCACTAACTGCACACATGTCCCAGCATACCCTTTCCACATACGCATGAGTTATGGACTGGAACCGTCACTCTGTTCCACTCAGCACATTCCTGCAAAGCCGACTGGCTTGGGCTTCCTCCGCGGGGAATTCTGTTTAGCTTCTGAAGGAAATCCAGCCTGAACAGTTTCTCCTCAGTGCTGGCTGCAGTGAGATCTGGTTTGAAAATTTACAGTCGCACTTTAAACAGGGCGCTCATATATTTCAGAAGTTCAAGGGCTTTCGAGGGAATTTGCAATGCCTGACATTTTAAACGCAAAATCGAACAGTTTTTAAAAAATCTAATTCATTCTGGACAAAAACAAAAGCCTTCTAAATAAAAGATATTACATAGACACCATCATCATCAGCCAAATTCTCATATACAGGTTCAATTCGACCCTAAGTTTATATAAGTTTATTACACATAAGTATAAAACGTAAGTATAATATAAATTGCCTAGACTCTGGACCATTAGTAAATCAAAAATGAATAAATATGTTTTTTTTTATTTTATCATTGTTTCTTAATTATACAATTAGTTTTAAAATGATATAATTGGTCCCAATGGGTTAGTCGGGACCCCTAAAAAAAAGACGAGCTGAGCTACGATTGCACAATTTACAATTCCAAATATGGGAGAAAACGCACATTAACACACACACCACCACACACACACAAACACCTACGCATGCACGAACACACACACCACCACACACACACACCCACCACCACACATACACAAACACCTACGCATGCACGAACACACACACCACCACACACACACACACCTACACATGCACGAACACACACACCACCACACATACACACACACCTACACATGCACGAACACACACACCACCACACACACAAACACCTACGCATGCACGAACACACACACCACCACACATACACACACACCTACACATGCACGAACACACACACACACACCACCACACGCACACACAAACACCTACGCATGCACGAACACACACACCACCACACGCGCACACACACACCTACACATGCACGAACACACACACACCACCACACACACACACCTACGCATGCACGAACACACACACACACACACACCACCACACATACACATACACACACACACACCACCACACATACACACACACACACACACACACCACCACACATACACACACACGAACACACACACACACACACGCTTGCTGACCAAAGCGTGCTAAATTTAATGGAGCTTGTACATTTTCTAGGAAACCTGGGTGCACTCTAGGTTTTTTGAAAGGAGTGGGCTCCTTTCAAAAAAAAAAGTTTGGATATGTAATGCACCACAGAGGAAAGTTAAAATGCTCTCTGAAGTTGAATTTTCTTAGAAGGACCAAAAGTTGTATATCATTTGTGTGCAGGCTTGAAAATGAGCCATCCAACCAGATGTGGTGAAACTGAGCTTTGGAGTCTCCTAGAGATATTTTCAACAAAGCTATAAAGGAAATGTTTTTAAAGCAAAAATCTAACCATGTTACAAATGTCCAACTCTAAAAAATGTGTTTTTGTTCTTTTCATGAATTGTATTTTCATTAAGTATCAGACAGGATATCTTATAAATTAATGTGGCCTTATCTCTTATGGGAAAGGGTATCCTCACTCAGGCACAGTCTGAAATTATGTGGACACCTGCACATCGAACAACTCATTCCAAAATCTTGGGCATCAATATGGAGTTGCTTAGCTGCTATAACAGCCTCCACTCTTCTGGGAAGGCTTTCCACTAGAAAAACAGCCCCAGACCATTATTCCCCTTTCGCCAAACGTTACAGTTGGCACCATGCATTTGTACAGGTAGTGTCCACCAAACCGCAAAATTTGTCTGTCAGATACCAGATTTGACTGCCAGATAGTGAAGCATGATTTCCCACCAGGGGTGGGACACAAACCAGCAATCTTGCATAACAAAAAAATAATTTGCCTTATCACAAAATATTGCACTTCCAGATTGGACTCCACCAGAGCTAGCTGCCTCAAACTTGATAACTAAACTTTTAAGCAAATTGCCAAACATCAGTGCACAAAGGTCTATTCTTGGTGCAACATTGGACAAAAGCCAGCAAAAACAAGAGAGAGGGAGAGGGAAACGTTCATCGTTTTTTTAAGGCTATGAGCTCCCCAGTACTCACCCTCTGCACTGCCTCCAGTCCTGTCATCCCATCAGCTTGTTCAAGGATGGAGGGACGCCGCTGATGACAATCCCATGATGGACAGATAGGAATGGATGTTCAAGCTGCCTTCATGCCTTCCTCAAGGGATGTCCAGCGCAATCAATCAGGCCAAACTCCGAGGCCGCAGTCCCCAGGGGATGCCACGGACTCTCTGGATCTCAATTCAAAGGAATTTGCGAGGCCACGAGGCGAGCAGTGGGAAGGGGGTAATTGTCCTTCCAGTTCCAGGACAGGCAGGGGATCCCACTGTCTGGAGCACACTTGGCAAGGCACTGAGTCCAACATGGAGCAGGAGTTTCCATGTGTGGATGACCTGACACAGAAGGGTTCAAATGCAGCAGGAGAGCAAGTCTTCTCTGGTATAATTCCTTGCGTTTACAAATGCCTTTGACCCAACAATTAAACTGTGAGTATTAACACACGATTACAGATTTTTTCCCCCCTCCATTTGGTTACAACAGCGATGTATCTGAGGGTCACGTGAGAGTACTAAAATGTATGGCTAGTATGCTCAGAGAGAGCATTCCCATCCAGCCTCGCTCCGCTCATGACTGGCTCACAGCTTATCGGTCCGAAGCTCCCTGCATCATGCCCTGAGGTTTTGCTATGGGCAGGCAAACCCAGAAAAGCACCCGCGTGCGGCCTAACTTGCAGACAGTACTTCAGTGTATTAACACATCGGGCTGCGTGCGAATGGGCGTGAATGTGGACCTCAGACACAAAGCTGGACGCTAAAGCATGGCCAAGCCCCCCCTGCTGGGGGCTCCGGTCACGGTCACCTGGTGGAACCAAAGCCAGGTCGAATTCTGGGAGAAGCTTCAGGAGGAACCCGTCTCACTGCCAGAGGAAACCCTCTCCGCTACTCCTACTTAGAAACGCATGTTTACTCACAACTCCACAGCATGTCGAGTATTCACCCGGTCGAGTTTTCGAGCGCTAACAATCAAAGGGACCGAACGGAATACCCTCCTCTCTTCCACCCTCTTAAGGACAGAGCGCTGCTGTAAGCAACGCTGGAGCTCTTTAGGCCCGGACGTTTTGGGTTTTTATCATTCTCACGCTGCTTTCCTGGAAACTCATTCCTGGCCAGGGCTGTGCCATTAAATCATTGCAGAGGCAAAGCTTCAAAGGCCAGTGTGATCCCTGACTGGTAGTAGACCCTGAGTTTATCTGGAAATTTTACAAAACGCAGGATCACACACACACTGTAGTATAAAATCCATATGTTGGCAGCATTTTTTCGTTTGAAGATTTAGCTTATTCCCGGATAATTAGCTTTGTGATCCCGAACAACTCATTCAGACCATTGTTTTTATTTTATTTATCGTTGTGTATTATCCCCACTCTACAAACACAGGGCCATTACCTGCATCAGTATAAACTAATAACTTGTGGAACACCATCCCGTTTCCTGACCGAGTAGTGGAGTGAACATGAGCTCCTCGTCGATGCAAATGACGCACGCGTAAAACTGTCAAAATTCCAGATCAAAGGAATTCATTCATTTAAATGGACGGTTTTTGCTTTTTTTGTTTCGGTCTCAGTTTATTTCTGATCAGGACAGGAACCCGAAGGCTTCAGTTCTATTTTTGATCAGGACAGGAACCCAAAGGCTTCAGTTCTATTTCTGATCAGGACAGGAACCCAAAGCCTTCAGTGCTGTTTCTGCACTTGATAGTTGCTAATTTTGCCTTCTTTTAGATAGAAAATGTATAATTTAGAGGGCGGTATTTGCCTTTCCTGATTATTCCTTCTAAATCTGATTAAGTTTCTGGCATATTTTCTCTCTGTCAATTGAGGTGAAGGGCATGAATAGCAATTGTTTCCAGCTGGTCACCTAAGGCGAAAGACCTCAATATGGAAGGTCTTCATTCCCAGTAGAAAGCTTTCATTGTACCGGATCGTACAGTTCAGGCTGCCAAGTGTGGCTTTAGCAAGTGAGGTTAACTGCAGACATTAACAGATTCCACTAAGAGACTTATCGGTCTTAAAATATGTTTTGTTGTTGTTAATTGGTGGAGGACTTATGGATGTAACTCTAATTCAATATCTACTGGTTTATGGCTTAGTGGCGTCTGATTCAAATGCCACAACAATCCTTTGCATTGTATTTGATTGTTTCTGTTCAGAGACAGCCCAGTTTGGAGGTTAGCGTCCGTGCCTTGCAGTGCCAGAGTCCTGGGTTCATATCTGGCACAGTCTGTGTTGAGTCTGCCAGTTCCCCCTGTGTTCACGTGGCTTTCCAGCGGAGTGTCTTAATGTGTCTTATTTCATTTAATTGAATTCCCCGGTAACAATCAGCAGTCTTGTCTCCGCTGTCTTGGCCTCTAATGGCTCATGCCCAATGTTTGCCGTGGCGCCGGTTGTCATAGTACGAAGGACGGTGAAGTGAATTAAGACCCGGCAGGCCTCAGGTGTCAGTTCAGGGTGAACAGGTGTACTGCATGTCACACGCCCATGCTTTAGAGCGGTAAACTTCACTTTTGCCGATAGTTCACTGCATGACCCCGATGGTGGATGGGGGAGCGGGGTATTAAGACAGTTTTATTGGAAGCATCAGATTTTCTTCCACTTCCTGCTGACATTTCATCAGTTTAACTTTTGACAGAAGGGGTTTATTGCTTCCTGTTGTATTACGTAGAGATGCCAGCTTTCATTAATTAAAACACATGTCTTAATACGGGTATAATTGAATCCTTTCTCTTATTTCTCAATCTAGTTTGTTAATTACACCAACCACAGAAATGTAAAGCAAGAAAGAGGTTAGATTATGTAAATATTACCCAACGGATAGTTTTCTTAGCAGCTTTCTATGTTACGGCCAGAACTTTGAAACATAAAACAGAACCAATCCAACCATTTGCTGCTAATATACTCTCTCTTTTTTTAAATTAATCTACGGGCACTTTTTATGTTGGCTAAGGATATGCTACCCTTGGTTTGAGTTAGATCTTAAAACGCTAACTACAGTTTTTATTTTATTTTATCAGCAATGGCGCCCTCTAGTGGGAAATATTCTAAAACAATCGATGGTACAGTGCCATAGTAACTATTGTGCGAACTACCTATTTGGTTTATGTTAGAAAATATCCTATATATTAACCAATAAAATACATAAGATTTACGGAATTTAATGTTTATAAATCTTTCGTATTGGTCAAGACATCTCGCGCAAATACCAAAGAAATGTAATAACGGTTTACATTTTGTTGGACATTGTCAATGAAAGCGTGTCTGCGCGCAGTTATATTTGGCTATTTTATTTTGAATTTGCCCTTGTTTCCTTCCCCTTTCTGAGCGCGCTGGAAATGTGCATTATTTATGAAATGAGGCTTGTCCTCGAGAACCCAGAAGCAGCCGCATCTCACTGCTAGAACTGCTATGAGAAGTTACATTACGCATGTGAGGTGTTCCCCAAAGGTTTGCCATAGTCTCTCTCGCTTCATCTCACAGAGTAAAGAAAGAAATTGATGTAAGGTAACCCCCGCCACGTGAGGCGGTGGCACGGGTTTAGAGGCGGAGTATTTTTGCATTGAGATCCTTGACATGTTGTATAAAAGGGAACCAATGCATAGCCTAGAGGAGCAGATAAGATTGGCCGCCAGGATGTCCAACCCGGTCCGACAAAATATTGTTGCGATGCAGCAATCCGGAGGCGCGCAAACTGCAAATGCTCTGAAAAACGCGGTTGTCTGTTTGATCCTCCTGCCTCGCTTTCTTATAGCAGCGCTGGTGCTGTGGCTTCTCGATTTTCCGTTTTTACGGAAAAAGATGTTGTTCAAAACGAGAAAGCACGACGCGAATCCCGATGATCCCCCAGTATGTGTCTCCGATTCCAATAAATTGTTTACCTTGGAGTCGCTCAAAGCGGTATGGTACGGTCAGAAATTGGACTTCTTTAAATCTGCGCACCTTGGGTTTATAGCGCCGAATACTGAAGTCGTGCGGCTCGAGGAGCAGAGGAGAGCCAACATTCTTGACTTTGCCAAAGGCAGGAGACCGCTCATTGTTAACTTTGGGAGTTGTTCCTGACCGCCCTTCATGACGCGACTGATGGCATTTCAGCGGGTCGTCAGCCAAAACGCTGATATAGCAGATTCTCTTCTGGTATACATCGAGGAGGCACACCCCACAGACGGATGGGTTAGTTCCGATGCCCCTTACCAAATCCCAAAACACCGCTTTCTGGAGGACAGACTAAAGGCAGCTCAGTTGATGAACACGGAGGCCCCGGAATGCCTTGTTGTCGCCGACAACATGGAGAACTCGTCAAACTCCGCGTACGGGGCGTATTTTGAAAGACTTTACATACTCAAAGACTACAAGGTTGTTTATCAGGGTGGCAGAGGACCGGAGGGGTACAACATTTCTGATCTGAGGAACTGGCTTGATCAGTATAGGAGCAGCCTCGTGAATTCACGAACTATGGTGATACATGTGTAACCGAAAGAAGAAGAAAAAAACTTCACTCGTAAGCGTCCGCAGAAACGTAATACTGTGATGGAGTCATTTACGAACAATTAATCAGATTGTGTTTACGGGTATAATGTCACATTATTCAAATCTTTTTTGGGTTGTGTTATTTAGCATATGGGGATGATTTAAGCAAAACGCGTGACGGCTGGAAAGACTTTTTTCTCCATACATTTCCCCCATCCGTACTTATACCCCAGATACGCGTTATGCCGTGTAAACCAATCTGTGTTGATAAAGATGCTAAATTACATGTTTCTTCGCATGTGAAAGTGGTAGTTAATATGTCCATCTCGTTGAAGCTATTACCGTTTATTCTGGTGTGTTATGAAGTTCGGTTTTTAAAAGGTAAAAACGCCAGAAAGCCGTTACTGATGTAATTATACGTCAGAGTAATCGGGAATGAGCAACGCCGTAATGTTCAAACACAAATAGTTGTTTTGTAAATGTTGTATACTTGTTAATTAAGACAAAATTCTATAAATAAAAAACATTGTATTCGATATACCTATTTAATCAATTAATAATTGTCTTTTTTTTCCCTCATGTAAAGCTGTGTAACGGCACGAATCCGACTTTTAATTTTTTTTTTATTCGGGCCAGAATGAAGCTAATAACATAATAGTAACACATCCCCGGACCGGGGAATCAAGGGAATGTCCGGGATACTCAGGTGTTTTATCATACCCTCATACCCAGCCCCTCTAAGAGGGGAGTATTTGCTGAGAACCTTTTTAGTAAAAACGCTAAAAATGTCTCAAATCACTGAGGTGCTTGTCTTTATTTTCGTGTCATATAACACATTGAAATCTTTTGGGCACCTTGTCAGGAGAAACTGGAAATATTTAAGTTTTTTTTTTTTTTTAATGGAGCGATCTTGGAAGAGGTTCAATGTGGTTCATCTGGTTTTTGTAATGAAAACAGCTATTAAACCGTCATAACCATTGGTTATCTGTGTATGCTGTGTTTTGTATCGTGAAAACTCATACATCATTAAAACTAATTAAGTTTCTTTCTGTCTTAAGTTTGTCTTTGTTTGTTAGAGGCGTTTATGTATTGATTTGTTTATTTGTGCCTTCTTAGAACATTTTAAATGCATGTTAGTACTCTGGTTTCTTGGATTTCATTTCTTGTTTAAAAATTCAAGTAAGATTTAACAATCATTCGATTTGATTAATCATGAATCAGAAATTTAAAGCCATAACAGTTTTTTTTGGTTAAAAAATAAATGTAAAAAAATTGGCAACAACATCCATTAGTTAATTCATTTTCCAAAAGCACCTATTCAGTCCCGGGTTGCAGTGCGCCAGAGTGTAACCCAGCTCACACGTGGAGTTAATGGCTGGGTACCTCTAAGCGTTTGGAGTGTATTGAAGGAAACCTTAATTTGGGTTCAGGGCACTTAGTGAAATGCCCTGTGGCCGTGGGCCGCCTGTGGGCGCTGGGGGAGTTTAGACGAGGGAAATGGAGAGAAGAACAATACTTTTCAATATAAATAACATCACTTACCTGTTTATGAAATACAATAAAGTATGTAAGACTGCTTACCTTACCCAGCGTGCTGCCTTGTAGTTTGGGTCTGTTGGTGCAAACAGGTGGCTCAAGTTGTGACACAATACAATGGTGGAAGGGGGGGGGGGTGGGGTTGGGTTGGTTATCTGTACCAAAACTAAGCCTGGTCTTATCGTGAGTACTGATCTGATGGTGAATACAACATGAGCAAGGTGACCAGGAGGCGAGGGCCAGAGAACTGATCGGAACAGTGTTACCAGTGACTAGGCGGCGACAGACAGAGAACTGATCGGAGGCAGTGTTACCAGCGACCAGGAGGCGAGAGACAGAGAACTGATCGGAGGCGGTGTTACCAGCGACCAGGAGGCGAGAGACAGAGAACTGATCGGAGGCAGTGTTACCAGCGACCAGGAGGCGACAGACAGAGAACTGATCGGAGGCAGTGTTACCAGCGACCAGGAGGCGAGAGACAGAGAACTGATCGGAGGCAGTGTTACCAGCGACCAGGAGGCGACAGACAGAGAACTGATC
>JAOYSI010000013.1:25313-56024 GCA_025775065.1 Hiodon alosoides | reverse complement strand
AGAGAGAGAGAGAGAGAGAGAGAGAGAGAGAGAGAGAGAGAGAGAGAGATAGATTCGATTCGCAGGTATACAGGTATACAGTGTTATGCTAAATATTAAGACTACGTTAGGCAGACGATCCTGTCTATCCTTACTATAATAACTCGTTGAGACTGACAGTCAATTTCGAAATTTAGACAGCCGACGCAACACACTCATAAACTAGCCGCGTTACCTTAACTTCGTTTTAAGTTGTCAAAACGTATCCATGTGACTGGAAGCCTCTGGGTTGCCGACTCTTGTTGTACGACACCGACACGTGAAGCCGGACCAAATCTCTAAAAGCCAAAAGGCAAACCTTACCTTCTCTTTTTTCGCTTTATTCGGCATCGCAGAAAAATGACCCCCCTCGTCGGCCCGCTGACACTCTCCTGTGTCTGTTCCGGCGGTGTCTTCCTCCCTCTGACGCTCGCGGGCTCTACCTCTCTCACGCTCTCTCTGCACTCCGCAGTCTCTCCCCGTTCTCTCTCACCGTCTCCCTCATTCTCAGATACAGACAGGCACATGCACACACCCACAAACCGTAGCTGTTCATTTTTGCTCCAAAGATGCGATAGGCTGATGTCAGTCAGATGACTCAAAATCCCGCTTGTGCTAGGGGGTGCCCGTGGATTTCATGTCTTCAAGACGGCTTGTCCCATTAACATGAACTAGCTACAGGAACAGATCTGTACTGCAACACAAATGTGATAGGGACTGAGATTTATCTGATTATACATATATAGATTTACTAGTATTGATGATTTGATGTTATTCGACATTGAATGCATATCTGGTTGTACTCTGCTGTAAATCTGCGTTTTAATGCAGCAGCGTTCCTCAGGAATGTGTTCAATGAAAAATCAATTGTTCATTGTAAGACTATTGAATAAAATTCTGTAGGTAATAATATTACGGACATATAGTTGACAACATGGATCGAATCTACTCTAAACCGTTGCCATTTGTCAAGTGCAGGATGTTGGCCTATAGACAATGGTAACGCAGGTATATACTTACTGAGTTTTGATATAAACTCCACTAGAACTATACATAGTATAGTGAAGCTGGTATGTTTATATTAATTAAATACAAATTAACGAGTATCCCTCATGTTTATCAGAACATGCTAATAAGAGCATTTCACGCGTATATTTCAATTCAATTGCCGTATTATAGAAATATTCTAAAATAAACGAATATGCTCGTTGTCGCTCTAGTAACTTGACTGCGGCTAGTGAGCCAATGAAAAAATAAGAGTTAATCCTAGTTTCTGAATCAATGTCGCCCTCTGGTGATGTATACAATCCCAATAACTAATCATAATAGCCTAAATAGTGCAATATATTAATATATAGTGTCCCATCTCGTGCGCTAATTTGTTGCATGCTTGTATCTGGCGATTCATTCTGAAATACTTGTATTCCCTGAAGCATAGTTACTGTCATATGACTTAATATATTTGGACGCATTTATTGTAGCAAATGGACTGCACGTTATTAGATCACGAATCTCATGTTATAAATCTTTTAATTGAGTTTGCTATTTTACGTAATCATTTCGCGAAACGTTGGTTCCCGTCTCATCCCCTTGGTAGAAGGAAAAAAAATAACTGCGAAATGACATTGCAATGTATAATGCCAACGCCCTTTTCAGTACCAGACATTGATTTTTTTACATTGGCATATTGTATTGTGGGTATTGTAGTACTGTCTGCTTGAAAGCCCTATCCATTTCAGGATGCGAAGTACACGAAGTCCCAGAATGCATCGAAACCATCTCGGCTGTCATTTGACTGAGTTCGCTTATAGGCTCCAAACCATTCCGCCTTTCGAGTTTGGGAGAGTGCTAGTGTTTTCGACCTGCAGCTGCGTGAGATCACAAACGATTATATTCTCACTCCGTTGAAGATGTCAGACGGCGGCGGGGGTGACGATAGCTCTGGCACCATGGAGGTGTCCGCTGCCGTTCAGACGGTAGCCGACACATCGGTGTTGCAGAAGCATATCCGCAAACTTGTCCCTCTGCTCCTAGAAGATGGCGGCGAGGCCCCGGCCTCCTTGGAAACCGCCCTAGAAGAGAAGAGCTCCGTGGAACAGATGAGAAAATTCCTTTCTGACCCTCAGGTGCACACTGTCCTGGTAGAAAGGAGCACGCTGAAAGGTCGGTTTATTGCCAAATCTTTTGTTAATGATCCGTTTGATTGCGTTTGAAAGCGCAATGAATGGCGGTGGTGACATCATCATACACAGTGATAAAGAAATATGGCAGGCATTGTTTTCTGGTATGTACTCGTAACGTTAATAAATGTATTCCTAGTTTCCTCGGCTACATCAACGTCGAGGCGGCCATCGTCAATATACAGCACCTGTCACATGACTACATAACTAACCTGGTTTACTTTGGCTTCAATGCAAGGAGCTAAAATGTTCGGTGACTTAATATGACCAAATTAACTTAAAGAATAACGAGATTAACCCGTAGTTTACAGTTTATGATGAGTAGGTGTTATTGTTTTTATTATGACGGTTGATGTTTAATTTTACAAAGGAAAGTACGCATTTAAGTTATTGACTTAAAGAACGAGACTAAAAATGATTTAGCTCAAGAATAAGATACAATGGCCGTGATTTGTCTTGCTTATAACGAAGGCGATTCTTATCCGTGGATGTATATTAGGATGCTCTTGTCTGAAGACTGCACTTCGTACTCAGAACGTACTGCAAGTTACGTTTTTAACTGCCGATGGGTGGGAAACGAGCCTCAGTACAATCATTTCTGTGTACTGTGCTGGGAGGGGCTGAAATATTCTGACATCCGGATTGTCTAAGATGCAAAATTTGGCAAGCAGGACATTCGTTTTTTTCTTGATTTTGTTATGGGCATTTCAAATAAATCGTATTGGCTATTCATGGATAGTTTCTAGGGTACTAGCATTTGGGTAGGTGTACTGCACTGCAGATGCTGCGCTGCGGATTAGATTTCCTATGGTGCAGTGACGTAGTCTCACAGGGAGCCCCACCCAACCAGACATCAGGTGATGCCAAAACTGCCTGGCCAATCGGGCTGCAAGCTCAGCCTTGTTTTATTGGCTGTGTGGAGGGCATCCACACTGTTGCTGTCTGCTGCTTTGTTTTTCCCATTTGCCATTGAATTGCAGTGGTTGCACACAAGTAGTTATGTCATTAAGATATACAGTGTGCTGCTATCCAATGGATATCCAAGTATTTTATCTACAGAATTTGGAGCGCCAATAATGCTCCTGCAGATTCAGCACAGAATACACGTGTCAATGATTTTTTTCCCATCCCAAAGGTTCCCCTCAATGGAGTAGATTAGCTATTTCCTGCTTAAAAAAAGATTTAAGTTTGTTGTATTAGACCATAGAGAGGCCATTAACATGGGCGAGGCAGTAACAACTGTTGGAAGCCCTGAAAGTGTTGCATTTCTTACAGAATGTCGCAGCCTTGTAATGCACTGTGCAGGGGGCGTGGTGTGGTTTAAGTAATACTGCAAATTATAAATATAGCGTCATTTCTTATTGCAACTAATGAGCTTTTCAGATCCATCTGTAGAGAAGTGTTTTTAATGCATAAATCTGGAAATTTTGAATAAAGGCAGAACTTACTGATGTGTGTCAGCTGTTACCTTGGACTTCAATGGTCAGATATTGTGTTCCATTTATGTATACAAGTGCTGATTGATATACATTTTTTCAGAGGACGTTGGAGATGAGGGCGAGGAGGAAAAGGAGTGCATTTCCTACAACATCAGCATTGACATTCACTATGGGCTGAAGTCCAACAGGTACTGAACACAATGACATCGAATTGTTGAGTGGACCTTGCTAGGAGCTGCAAGGCCTATACTATGACATAGAAGGGCCTTATATTTTGTTTAGGAAAATATTTTCATCACAGTCATTTTATTATTCAAAATTATTCTTGGGAGGTTAGGCCTTATTCTAGTGCTACCTGAATTAGGTTTTCAATACAAGTAATACCTTTATTTAACTGTCCAATTAGCCTTGCTTTGGACCAATTAGACATGGGTTTTCTTGTGTTTTCAGCTTGGCTTTCATCAAGAGGACCGGGGTCATTGATGCAGACAAGCCGATCTCCACCCAGGTGCGAGTCCTGACTCTCAGTGAGGACTCTCCCTACGAGACCCTGCACTCATTCATCAGTAACGCAGTGGCCCCCTTCTTCAAGTCGTACATCCGAGAATCTGGCAAGGCTGACAGGTAGGCCTGAAACCACCCAGGTGATAGGACGGGTCACGACGACTTCATTGAAAATACCAATCTTGCAAAAGTGTGTGTGTGTGTGTGAATATGTATATGCATAACAATGAGAATTTAAAGTAAAATGTGTCTCGGATTTTCCCAGGGATGGGGACAAAATGGCGCCCTCTGTGGAGAAAAAAATCGCTGAGCTTGAAATGGGGCTGCTCCATCTGCAGCAGAACATCGAGATCCCAGAGATCAGTCTCCTGATCCACCCCATCATCACCAACATTGCCAAGCAGTGCTACGAACGTGGGGAGAAGCCCAAGGTCACAGACTTCGGTGACAAAGTGGAGGATCCCACCTTCCTTAACCAGCTGCAGTCTGGTGTCAACCGCTGGATCAGGGAGATCCAAAAGGTGAGGAGATGACTCACTGACCCAGCTTTGATTCATTATTTATGCAAGACTTCTAATGCCGTTTGCCACCACCCACGTGTTTTCAGGTGACTAAGCTGGATCGAGACCCTGCCTCTGGGACAGCCCTGCAGGAGATTAGTTTCTGGCTCAACCTTGAGCGCGCTCTGAACCGCATCCAGGAGAAACGGGAGAGTCCCGAGGTTCTGCTCACCCTCGACATCCTTAAACATGGCAAACGCTTCCATGCCACCGTCAGCTTTGACACTGACACCGGTAAGTTTCCGGCCCCTGGCGGTTTTGGCATCGCTCGCACATTGCAATGAGATACAGTCATGCACATGCGGTCTTGTGACTCCCAAGTGTCTCTTACCAAGGTCTGAAGCAGGCTGTAGAGACAGTCAACGACTACAACCCCCTGATGAAGGACTTCCCGCTCAATGACCTCCTGTCTGCCACTGAGCTGGACAAGATCCGCCAAGCCCTGGTTGCCATCTTCACTCACCTGCGCAAGATCCGCAACACCAAGTACCCCATCCAGCGTGCCCTGCGCTTGGTGGAGGCCATCTCCAGAGATCTTAGCTCCCAGCTCCTCAAAGTCCTGGGCACCAGGAAATTGATGCATGTGGCATATGAAGAATTCGAAAAGGTGGGTTTCCAGCAGCGTGTAGTCCTCCGGAAGTTCTCTTGTCAAGGAGATTGCATTTTTGTGCATGACGAGATGCTTGTGGTTTCCCCGTAGGTGATGGTGGCGTGTTTCGAGGTGTTCCAATCCTGGGAGGATGAGTATGAGAAACTGCAGGTGCTGCTGAGGGACATTGTGAAGAGGAAGCGGGAGGAAAACCTGAAGATGGTGTGGCGTCTTAGCCCCGCTCATCGCAAGCTGCAGGCCCGCCTGGATCACATGAGGCGCTTTAGGCGACAGCATGAGCAGTTGAGGGCCGTCATTGTGCGCGTCCTACGGCCCCAGGTAAAAAAACTAAACAAAACGGCTTATTCATGGTTGCCACCTGATGTTTATTTCTTAGGCCTTAAACACATGAACGTGTTCATGAATGCATTTTAAAAAAAAATGATTATTGTGGTTGCAGGTATCTGCTGTCCCCCAGCATGCCCAGGGCGAAGCCGTCGAACCTCCTGATATGAAGGTGGCAGAGGTTCTGTTTGACGCAGCTGATGCCAACGCGATCGAGGAGGTGAACCTAGCCTACGAGAACGTGAAGGAGGTGGACGGCCTGGACGTGTCCAAGGAAGGCATGGAGGCCTGGGAGGCGGCAATGAAGCGCTACGACGAGCGCATTGACCGTGTGGAGACCCGCATCACCGCCCGCCTGCGCGACCAGCTTGGCACCGCCAAGAATGCCAATGAGATGTTTCGCATCTTCTCCCGGTTCAACGCCCTCTTCGTTAGGCCCCACATCCGCGGCGCCATCCGCGAGTACCAGACGCAGCTCATCCAGCGCGTGAAGGACGACATCGAGTCACTGCATGACAAGTTCAAGGTGCAGTACCCCCAGAGCCAGTCTTGCAAGATGAGCCACGTGCGTGACCTGCCTCCCGTCTCTGGCTCCATCATCTGGGCCAAGCAGATTGACCGGCAGTTGACGGCCTACATGAAGCGTGTGGAGGATGTACTGGGCAAGGGCTGGGAGAACCACGTGGAAGGCCTCAAGCTCAAGCAGGACGGCGACAGCTTTCGCGCCAAGCTCAACACCCAGGAGATCTTTGACGATTGGGCTCGCAAAGTGCAGCAGCGTAACCTGGGTGTGTCGGGCCGCATCTTCACCATCGAGAGCACCCGGGCCCGGGGCCGAACAGGCAACGTTCTGAAGCTCAAAGTCAACTTCCTGCCTGAGATAATAACGCTGTCCAAGGAGGTGCGCAACCTGAAGTGGCTGAGTTTCCGTGTGCCTTTAGCCATCGTTAACAAGGCTCATCAGGCCAATCAGCTCTACCCATTCGCCATCTCCCTTATTGAGAGTGTGCGCACCTATGAACGTACCTGCGAGAAGGTGGAGGAGCGCGTGTCTATCTCTCTCCTGGTGGCTGGGCTTAAGAAGGAAGTGCAGGCACTGATTACAGAGGGCATTGCCTTGGTGTGGGAGTCCTATAAGCTAGACCCTTACGTCCAGCGTCTGGCGGAAACTGTCTTCAACTTCCAGGAGAAGGTCAGCTTTCTAACTTTGTTTGTTTCAAAGTGACATTTTTTTTGGTGTACAAGCTGAATGACCAAAAGGGAACTGTTGGGTTATCAAACTGAAAGAGGAACGTGTAATGGTTCTTATGTCCTTCTAGGTGGATGACCTTCTCCTCATCGAGGAGAAAATTGACCTGGAGGTCCGCTCTCTGGACACCTGCATGTACGACCACAAAACCTTCACTGAGATCTTGAACCGCGTTCAGAAGGCTGTGGATGACCTCAATCTCCATTCCTATTCCAATTTGCCAATCTGGGTCAACAAGCTAGACATTGAGGTTTGTGCCCGCTCCACTGTTGTAATATTTCTGTCGTTTCAATGAAAATTTGTTTTCCTGAGGTCAGGAGGTCTACTTGGTCTGTTTCTAGATCGAGAGAATCCTGGGCGTCCGTCTTCAAGCTGGGCTCAGGGCCTGGACGCAGGTCCTGCGGGGACAAATGGAAGACAAGGCTGATGTGGACATGGACACGGAGGCCCCTCAAGTCAGCCACAAGCCTGGAGGAGAACCCAAGATCAAGGTGATGTTTTTTGCTAAAACGGTTAAAAATTTTCTTTTATTTTCTTTTTTCCATTTATTAAAGATGTTCTCTCTTGCAGAACGTTGTACACGAGCTGAGGATCACCAACCAAGTCATCTACTTAAATCCCCCGATTGAAGACTGCCGCTACAAGCTCTACCAGGAGATGTTCTCATGGAAGATGGTCATCCTCTCTCTCCCACGAATCCAGAGTCAGCGATACCAGGTTAGTGCAAATTCTGTTAATTCCCACAGCATGTAAATTCCATTCTTCTACCAGTGGTGTGTAGCAATACCTTTTAAATGTGAGAGGAATCCGTTTTGAGTTTGTAAATGAATGTGAGAATCTGCTGGTGAGCCTTTACTATTGCTTTTAGGTGGGTGTGCACTACGAGCTTTCAGAGGAGGAGAAGTTCTACAGGAACGCCCTGACCAGGATGCCCGATGGACCTGCTGCCCTCGAGGAGGCCTACAATGCAGTGAAGGAGAACGTCAACGAGGTGGAGCAGTACGTCAAGGTACGGTTCTTTTTAGGATTTGTGGCTCGGCTGCCTCTGGTGCTGCCCCAACCTCCATCTCCACTTGAGGTAATATACCACTGGGGGTGTAGGTTTTGTCGCTTATCCCCGTTTTGTCTTCCTTGGTGATCCTCTCAGGTATGGCTGCAGTACCAGTGCCTGTGGGATATGCAGGCTGAGAACATCTACAACCGCCTAGGAGAGGACCTCAACAAGTGGCAAGCTCTCCTGGTGCAGATCCGTAAAGCCAGGGGCACCTTCGACAACGCGGAGACCAGGAAGGAGTTTGGTCCTGTGGTCATAGACTATGGCAAGGTAAAGCTATGGTTTCATAAAATCTATTTTTTTAATTTTAATTTTTTCTATGCTCTTTCTAACTGTAAAAGGATAAGTGCCGTCTGTCAACGTTTCCTAGACAGATACTTGTTTTGTGCTGGTAATAATGCAATAGGTCATCCTAGACCAGTAATGATATGGAGAAAAATGCTCCATACTCTTATTTTGGCTAATAATTGTTAACCTGCTGCCCTGTTCAAAACCCAGGTCCAGTCAAAGGTCAACCTCAAGTACGACTCTTGGCACAAAGAAGTTCTCAGCAAGTTTGGGCAGATGCTTGGCAACAACATGCAGGACTTCCACTCTCAGATCTCCAAGGTATGCCTGTCGGCGTTTTTGACAGTTGTTGTGCTGGAGTTGTCCAGCAAAGCCCAGCCCCACCTACCCGCTTCACAGTTTCACTGTCTGCGCTCTTTCCCCAGTCCCGGCAAGAACTGGAGCAGCACTCTGTGGATACGGCTAGCACGTCGGATGCCGTAACCTTCATCACCTACGTACAGACTCTGAAGCGCAAGATCAAGCAGTTCGAGAAGCAGGTTGACGTAAGTGGGACCGTCCCTAATCGAGAGACATCTTTCTCCTTCCGAGGTTATGTTTATGAAATGTGTGTAAGGTGGCTCTTCTTCTTCTCTCTGTCTCTGTAGCTATTCCGCAATGGGCAGCGACTGCTGGAGAAGCAGCGCTTCCAGTTCCCACCATCCTGGCTCTACATAGACAACATCGAGGGTGAATGGGGCGCCTTCAGTGACATCATGAAGCGCAAGGACACGGCCATCCAGCAGCAGGTGGCCAACCTGCAGATGAAGATCGTCCAGGAGGACCGCGCCGTGGAGAACCGCACCACCGACCTCCTCACGGACTGGGAGAAGACCAAGCCTGTCGCTGTAAATGTTTTTTCCCTTTGTGTCCTCACAAGATGCCGCAATTCACCCAACCCATACAACGATTAAAATTGTTTTAACCCACTTTAGGGGAGCCTGAGACCAGAAGAGGCCCTACAGTCCCTCACCATCTATGAGGGCAAGTTTGGGCGTCTGAAGGATGACCGGGAGAAGTGTGCCAGAGCAAAAGAGGCACTGGAATTGACCGACACAGGCCTACTAAGTGGCAGTGAGGAGAGGGTCCAGGTATGTATTCCTCCTTTTAACCTAGCCACCAAGACGGTCCAACACGAGATGCCATTCTGGGTCAGTGCGGTGAAACTTTTTCTTTTTATGTAGGTGGCACTGGAGGAGCTCCAGGACCTGAAGGGGGTGTGGTCAGAGCTGTCAAAGGTCTGGGAGCAGATCGACCAGATGAAAGAGCAGCCCTGGGTTTCTGTACAGCCACGCAAGGTTCGATATGGTTTACCTTGCATCTTGAACTTCACCTCAGAACCATTCTTGTCCGTCACAGCTGTTCGCCATGTTCTCCGTTTTTGTTTCCTGTAGCTGCGTCAGAGCTTGGACGGCCTTCTGAACCAGCTGAAGAACTTCCCTGCACGGCTACGGCAGTATGCTTCCTATGAGTACGTGCAGAGGCTTTTGAAGGGCTACATGAAGGTGAGGCTGTTTCCTTTTAGGAATTCCTCAAGAAAGTGTGAAATTATCCTACCGTGTAAAAAGAAACTGCTTTAGGTTTTTAAATTATTTATTTAAACTCAATCGTTTGTTTAGAACAGTTGTTTTCTTTATTCTCTTTTCTATATCCATTGTATATGAACGTGATCTGACAGTAAATTGAGAAAATCCAGCAGTAGAGACTCTGTGAAGTGATATGTTGACGCCCGTGAACTTTTTTGACCACCAGATCAACATGCTGGTGATCGAGCTGAAGTCCGAGGCGTTGAAGGATCGGCACTGGAAGCAGCTGATGAAGAGGCTGCACGTGAACTGGGTTCTGTCCGAGCTGACCCTTGGCCAGATCTGGGACGTGGACCTGCTGAAGAACGAGATGGTCGTGAAGGACGTGCTACTGGTGGCCCAGGGCGAGATGGCCTTGGAGGAGTTCCTCAAGCAGGTGAGCGAGCTACAGTGCCAGATGACAGTCAGGGTTTACTGGGGAATTCTGGGATGGGTTATCAGTACTGCGGGGCATTGACTTGAAGCTATATAGAGATAAGCAGATGGTGTCGTTTTTAATATTTGATATGGCTCTTCTTTTTTGTACAGATTCGGGAAGTTTGGAACTCGTATGAACTAGACCTGGTCAACTACCAAAACAAGTGCCGTCTGATCCGAGGGTGGGATGACCTTTTCAACAAGGTCAAAGAGCACATCAACAGTGTGTCTGCAATGAAGCTGTCTCCCTACTACAAGGCAAGTTTATTTATTTTTTTTAAACCGAGTAACGCCGTATCTGCATGTGTCAATTTTACCCTGGGGTCTCCGGGCAGTTGTCATGTTGCCACTTCCCCTGCCCGCAGGTGTTTGAGGAGGATGCGCTCAGCTGGGAAGACAAGTTGAACCGCATCATGGCTCTCTTCGATGTGTGGATCGACGTCCAGAGGCGCTGGGTCTACCTGGAGGGCATCTTCACCGGGAGTGCCGACATCAAGCACCTGCTGCCTGTGGAGACCCAGAGGTTTCAGAGGTGAGGAAAACTCACTGCCTGCATATAAACATTACCAAATGAACCCTGGTGCCAATCGTCTGGCTCTGAAGCGCCCTCTAGGAACTGAGTGCGGAGGAAACATGTTTAGTAGCGCAAAATGTGGTTCACCCTGACTAAACTAAGAGCCAAAATGGTAAAGTTAATTAAATAATTTTGTAACATGGGACAGACCGTAATTTAATTTGGATTATTTCCTCCCCTCTATGCAGCATCAGCACAGAGTTTCTGGCTTTGATGAAAAAGGTGACCAAGTCGCCACTGGTGATGGACGTGTTGAACATCCAAGGAGTACAGCGGTCTTTGGAGAGGTTGGCTGACCTGCTGGGCAAGATCCAGAAGGCCCTGGGAGAGTACCTGGAGCGGGAGCGCTCATCCTTCCCCAGGTCAGTTTGTGTCCTGCTGTCAACATACCCATAGTGGCATGCGACCACGTGGTAAACACCATCCCGTCCGGTTTAGGTTCTACTTTGTTGGTGATGAAGACTTGCTGGAGATCATCGGAAACAGTAAGAATGTGGCTAAGCTTCAGAAGCACTTCAAGAAGATGTTTGCCGGAGTTTCCAGCATTCTGCTGAACGAGGACAACACTGAGGTGCTGGGCATCTCGTCCCGCGAGGGAGAGGAGGTAGGAAACATCTACCGTGGATTCTTTGAGGGGTGGTGACATGCCAGCCAGCTGTCCAGTGCATCGAAATTCATTCGTTTCCCTTTTCCAGGTGTTCTACAAGACCCCGGTGTCTATCACCGAGCATCCCAAAATCAACGAATGGTTGACCCTCGTTGAGAAGGAGATGAGGGTCACCCTGGCCAAGCTGCTGGCTGAGTCGGTCACCGAAGTGGTTGCCTTCAACAAGGGCACTGCCATCGATCTTGGCACTTACATCAACTGGATCGACAGATATCAGGTATCAGGCTTTAGTCGTTCAATGTAAGTTCTATTGCAGTCTTTCTAATGGTGCGTTTTTTAGATTAACCCCATGTGCTTCTCGTTCTGCAGGCCCAGTTGGTGGTCCTTTCGGCCCAGATCGCGTGGTCGGAAAATGTGGAGTGCGCCCTGACCACCATTGCGGGCGGCGGAGACTTGTCGCCCATGCAGGGTGTCCTGTCCAACGTGGAGGCAACCTTGAATGTCCTGGCAGACACTGTGCTCATGGAACAGCCCCCTCTCCGCAGGAGGAAGCTGGAACACCTGGTGAGTGGTTGGCACCCTGACGTGGGTGAAGCTTACGAAACCCGTACAGCTGATTTTGCTCCAAACGTACATTTCAAAATCCTTTTTTTCGCCCCCCCCCCTTCTGTCAGATCACTGAGCTAGTCCACCAGAGGGACGTGACCAGGACCCTCATCAAGAACAAGATCGACAACCCCAAGTCCTTTGACTGGTTGAGCCAGATGCGCTTCTACTTCGACCCCAAGCAGACCGATGTGCTGCAGCAGCTTTCCATCCAGATGGCCAACGCCAAGTTCAACTACGGCTTTGAGTACCTGGGCGTCCAAGACAAGCTGGTGCAGACCCCGCTCACCGACCGCTGCTACCTGACCATGACCCAGGCCCTGGAGGCACGACTCGGTGGCTCTCCCTTCGGTCAGTTCCATGAGCGAGAGAACCTTTTATGGCTATTCCCATGCCGTTTTCTCATACGCCACTCCCGTTGATGGGCCACATTCCGGTGAACAATATGTTATTTTACTCAGTCCACGACAAGCCTGGCCATGTCGGGTGGCACACTGTATGGGGAAAAGCTGCTTTAAGGAGACCTAAAAGTCAAAGAAATTTGTGAAGGGTGGCTAGCTGTAGGTTACTTTATCCCGGAATCCAGTGCATTGCCATGCCCGTAACTTACCCCTTAATTTTTCAGGTCCTGCTGGTACTGGCAAAACTGAGTCTGTCAAAGCTCTTGGCCACCAGCTGGGGCGCTTTGTGTTGGTCTTCAACTGCGACGAGACCTTCGATTTCCAGGTACTGTAGCACCCGTTCTCTGGTCGGGCCTGACCTATGCCAAAACCAGCTGCAACGACTCTCGGGTTGACCATAACCCCTTTCCACCAATCTGTGCAGGCGATGGGCCGCATCTTCGTGGGCCTGTGTCAAGTGGGCGCCTGGGGCTGCTTCGACGAGTTCAACCGTCTGGAGGAGAGGATGCTGTCCGCTGTCTCCCAGCAGGTCCAGTTCATCCAGGTGGCCCTGAGGGAGCACAATAACCCCAACCGAGACCGCAGTATGTGCCTTTCCTTCCCCTTTTTAATTTCGTTCACGGCCGGATATGATAAAGGTTTTTCTGTTGGTCGCACCTGGTTACGTGTAGGTGACTATGGTTAAATTTTGCGTTTAAACACCTGTGACCCACTCTTCCAGGTGCACACATTACTTGCGAGTTGCTGAACAAACAGGTCAAGGTGAGCCCGGAGATGGCCATCTTCATCACCATGAACCCCGGTTACGCTGGTCGCTCCAACCTGCCTGACAACCTGAAGAAGCTGTTCCGCAGCCTGGCCATGACCAAGCCCGACCGGCAGCTCATCGCCCAGGTCATGCTATACTCTCAGGGCTTCCGCACCGCCGAGATCCTGGCCAAGAAGATTGTCCCCTTCTTCAAGTTAGTGATCCCGTCAGCTCTTGACCTCAGCACCATTGGTTTAGGCCACTTTTTAGATTTACTTAAATGTCGAACTAAAAAAAATATATATTTATTTACATTAATTTATGCAGTTCCACTGGCTTCAGAGCTGTGAGTGAGATAATGTAAATGTTCCCCATATGTAATTCCAAAACGTACCTTAAATGCACTGGCAGAGTTTGTTGAGGTTTGAGCAAATTAGGTGGTAACGCCTGGTCTTGGCAGCAGGATTTATACCTTCTGTGTGTGTCTATCGCCAGGCTGTGCGACGAGCAGCTGTCCTCCCAGAGCCACTACGACTTTGGTTTGCGAGCCCTGAAGAGCGTGCTGGTGAGTGCCGGCAACGTCAAGCGGGAGCGAATCCAGAAGATCAAAAGGGAGAAGCGCGAGCGGGGGGAGGATGTGGACGAGAACGAGATCGCCGAGAACCTTCCCGAGCAGGAGGTACTGTCTTCAGCTGTACCGTTGGCTTGGGAAAAATGCTGCCCATCCCCCTTTTCTTATCCTTTTAGTTTTGATCACTTTTCTTCCTGTAGTCAGACAGCAACATGGCCCTATAAGCTGGGTTGCGGTGTGTGATGGTTGTGGTGGAGCCGTTATCCAATTGTAACCTTCCCCCTCCAGATTCTGATCCAGAGCGTGTGCGAGACCATGGTGCCCAAGCTGGTGGCAGAGGACATCCCCCTGCTCTTCAGCCTGCTGTCGGACGTCTTCCCCGGGGTTCAGTACATGCGCGGGGAGATGACCGCACTCCGCGAGGAGCTCAAGAAGGTCTGCGCTGAGATGTACCTCACCTACGGCGACGGGGACGACGTGGGAAGCATGTGGGTCGAGAAGGTATCCGCCGGGCGATGAAGAGATCACGTCAGGGGGCTGAACTGGGGCCGGGATGAACAATTCCCAGCCTTGGCTTCTGAACTTCTTCAATACTTCTTCAATTCTTCAAGTCTTTGTGTAATTACTCGGCTCCGATGTCATGGAAACGGTGTCAAAACGGCCTCGTCCCATTTGCTGTTGCAGGTTCTGCAGCTGTATCAGATCACCCAGATCAATCACGGTCTCATGATGGTCGGCCCCTCAGGCAGTGGAAAGACCATGGCCTGGAGGGTGCTCCTTAAGGCTCTGGAGCGTCTGGAAGGGGTGGAGGGCGTGGCCCATATCATCGACCCGAAGGCCATCAGCAAGGACCACTTGTACGGCACTCTGGACCCCAACACTCGCGAATGGACTGACGGGCTGTTCACACATGTGCTCAGGAAGTAAGCCGAACAGAATCGTAGGGTTTTTTTTTGGCATCTGGTGCTGACCCATAGCCAGTATGTCTTGGTGTCTTAATATGGCGTCATATTATATATGTCTTATAAGCTACTCATTTATTCCTTCTCCGCAGGATCATTGACAACGTGCGAGGCGAGCTGCAGAAACGACAGTGGATCATCTTCGACGGTGACGTCGACCCGGAGTGGGTGGAGAACCTCAACTCCGTGCTGGACGACAACAAGCTGCTGACTCTGCCCAATGGAGAGCGTCTCAGCCTGCCGCCAAATGTAGGCCGTGATCTTCTCCACATGTGACCTTTATTTTAGTTTCTTAACCTGTCGATGCGTTTTTAAAGGAATACCCCTGGGCTTTGTACCTTGTCCATTGTAGAACACTTCAGATAATTCTACTCTCTTGGGGACATTACTGTTGTGCCTGTTGCCAAATTGTTTTAGGAATGTGTGATGTGAAAGATGAGACGGTTTCAGTACTGAATCTGGAGTATGCTGATCACCCAGTTTGGTTCGACCTTGTACAATTGCAACACTCCTGTAGATTGGAACTGTGCATTGACTGAACGTCTGTGTTGGCTCGCTTTGCCAGGTGCGGATCATGTTCGAGGTGCAGGACCTGAAGTACGCCACCCTGGCCACCGTATCCCGCTGCGGGATGGTGTGGTTCAGCGAGGACGTCCTCAGCACAGACATGATCTTCAACAACTTCCTGTTCCGCCTGCGCAGCATCCCACTGGATGAGGGCGAGGACGAGGCGCAGCGCATGCGCAAGGGCACCGAGGACGAGGGCGATGAGGCCGCCTCCCCCATGCTACAGGTACCCGCAGTGCACCTTGGGAAGGGGTTCATGTCTGGTCGACAGTACACGGTACAGTACGCTGCCAGTTTACGTTCCTTGCGTCTCCCAACACCTGTGGATTCTTGGCTGTACAGTCTGCTGCCTGCCCTAATGAGCAGATCCTCTTCTCACCAGATCCAGAGGGACGCAGCCGGCATCCTGCAGCCCTACTTCACCTCCACGGGGCTGGTGATCAAGGCCCTGGAGCACGCCTCCAAGATGGAGCACATCATGGACTTCACCCGGCTCCGTTGCATGGGCTCCCTGTTCTCCATGCTGCACCAGGCCTGCCGCAACGTGGCCCTGTACAACAACAACCACCCTGATTTCCCCATGCCTATCGACCAGCTGGAGCGCTACATGCAGGTCAGCCCCACGGTGCCCTCAAACGGCAGCCCTGCGCCCGCCGACTCTCTGTTCTGTTGGCACATCTCATTGATACGAAGACTGCAGGATGCCACATTGGCAAGGGCGGAAGGTGGCAGTAGGTTTCTGAAAAGAATTCAAGTTCTTTCAAACTGTTCAGTTTCCTGTTTCGGCCACAGAGAGAGCATCGAGGTACCCCATCTCAAACCGGAGGGGTCCTGAAGTTTTAAACGTGTTCCCGCTTTGCAGAGGTACCTGATCTACGCCGTCCTGTGGTCCTTCTCCGGCGACGGCAGGCTGAAGATGAGAGCTGAGCTGGGCGAGTACATCCGCCGCATCACCACCGTCCCCCTGCCGTCTGCGCCCAACGTGCCCATCATCGACTACGAGGTGAGGCCGTGTCTGCGTGTGCAAGAACGGCGACATTCCCACGTTTTTCCCGGCTTTTGTACTCCGTTCACGTTCAGGAAACTAATTGATGAAAACCTGTGTTTTTATCATGGTCTTCCTTAACACTCCTCTCCCCTCCCGGTATCAGGTTTGCATCTCCGGGGAGTGGCAGTCCTGGCAGGGCAAGGTGCCCCAGATAGAGGTGGAGACACACAAGGTGGCCTCGCCGGACGTGGTGGTGCCCACCCTGGACACGGTGCGCCACGAGGCCCTCCTGTACACCTGGCTGGCTGAGCACAAGCCCCTGGTCCTGTGTGGCCCTCCTGGGTCTGGTAAAACCATGACCCTGTTCAGCGCCCTGCGTGCCCTGCCCGACATGGAGGTGAGCACGAGGTTCTCTTCAATTCTGCGTAGACCCTTTGCTAGGAACTCTTCCGGCCAACTTGGGACAGCCTTGTACTTGGTCAGCTCACCTGTGCCTCTTCTTCCTCTCCCAGGTCGTGGGCCTGAACTTCTCCAGCGCCACCACCCCGGAGCTGCTCCTGAAGACCTTTGACCACTACTGCGAGTACCGTCGGACCCCCAACGGGGTGGTCCTGGCTCCGGTCCAGCTGGGCAAGTGGCTGGTGCTGTTCTGCGACGAGATCAACCTGCCGGACATGGACAAGTATGGCACCCAGAGGGTCATCTCTTTCCTCAGACAGGTAAGGGGTTATGGTGAGGTGGGACAAGGGGTGGGGGACTGGTGTCTGAGAGTTTTTGGGTCGTTGCAAAACAAATTGTGCCTCCCTCCTGAAGATGGTGGAGCACGGCGGGTTCTACCGCACCTCTGACCAGACCTGGGTCAAGCTGGAGAGGATCCAGTTTGTCGGGGCTTGTAATCCTCCAACTGACCCAGGCAGGAAGCCTCTAACCCACAGGTAATTGGCAGATTTGATTTGAATTTGACTTTGTAACATTTTTGTAAAAGGCCTACAGCATTAGCCGTGGTGTACTCTGTTCCAGTCGTTCTTTCCCCCTGGGGTGCGTGCGGTAGTGTTGAAGTGAGGGCTTTTCCTTTTCCGCCCCCCGCAGGTTCCTGCGCCATGTTCCGGTGGTGTATGTGGATTACCCCGGGCCCGCCTCCCTCACCCAGATCTACGGCACCTTCAACCGTGCCATGCTCAGGCTTATCCCCTCGCTGCGTACCTACGCCGAGCCGCTCACGGCCGCCATGGTGGAGTTCTACACCATGTCACAGGTGGCTGCCGTTTCTGATTTAAAAAAATGAAGTTCAGTGGTATAGAATGTTCTGGTCGTTAATGATGGTATTGTGCAGACTGATAAAGGTAAAACTCTTACCTTCCCTCCGCATGTGCTTTTATAACACGTGTTGACTGACCCCTCTCTCGTCTTGACTGACGCCCCTTGTCTTGTTGCCCGACACAAAGGAGCGCTTTACCCAGGATACCCAGCCCCACTACATCTACTCCCCCCGAGAGATGACCCGCTGGGTGAGGGGGATCTTCGAAGCTCTCCGGCCCCTGGAGACGCTACCTGTGGAGGGCCTGATCCGCATCTGGGCCCACGAAGCGCTGCGTCTGTTCCAGGATAGGTGAGCGAACGGGGCTTGGTGTGGAGGGCCATTGGAACCGCCCGATTATCCGTTTTGAGGAAATATTTATTTGATGATACGGGCAACAATGGGGCTTCTGTCTCACACAGACTGGTGGAGGATGAGGAGAGACGCTGGACGGATGAGAACATCGACACGGTCGCACTCAAGCACTTCCCCAACATCGACCGCGACAAGGGCCTGAACCGACCTATCCTCTACAGCAACTGGCTGTCCAAGGTGAGCTCGCTCAGCCGATGCCGAACCCTGCGTTTGTCAAACAGCACCCTACGAAAGGGTACCAAACTGGTTGACTCGATGTCTTCTCACTACCGAGCAATTGCCTAGGGTTAGACTTTCAGTTGCATGATTAACTCATACAATTGTATATTGTAAGTGAACACAGCATGCTGCTAATCTGCCGTGTTAAGATGGTATAATGTTTTACTCGCTTCATTCTACTCTCTTCTAGGATTATATCCCAGTGGAGCAGGAAGAACTGAGGGATTATGTCAAAGCCCGTCTGAAGGTCTTCTACGAGGAGGAACTTGACGTTCCTCTGGTGCTGTTCAACGAGGTCCTCGATCACGTCCTCAGAATTGACCGGTAAGGGAATTGCCAATGTGAGACGTGACCCATTAAGTCGGTGCCATTTTAGTTGTGGGGAACAAGGAGTGTTGAGGTAGTGATCTCCATAATCTCCTCCCAGGATCTTCCGCCAGCCACAGGGTCATCTGCTGCTCATTGGGGTTAGCGGTGCTGGGAAGACCACTCTGTCTCGCTTTGTGGCTTGGATGAATGGTCTCAGTGTCTATCAGATTAAGGTTAGTACTACTATGCGGAGGAAGAATGGTCAACTCTTCTGAGATTAATTCCTTCACAGTTTTCATGGTCCCTGAATTTTTTTTTGTCGTTTTTGTAACGGAGAACCCGAGGATGTGGTCTTCCAGGTCCACAGTTTTAAGAAAGCATGTTGGTGTCTAGGTGCACAGAAAGTACACGGGCGAGGATTTCGACGAGGATCTGCGGACCGTCCTCCGCCGCTCCGGCTGCAAGAATGAGAAGATCGCCTTCATCATGGACGAGTCCAACGTGCTGGACTCCGGCTTCCTGGAGCGCATGAACACCCTGCTGGCCAATGGAGAGGTCAGTACACGCCCTGCAGTTTAGCCACTGTCACAGTGTACCGAACGATCAAGATTCATGCCTTGGAACTGTTCCCCAACTTTGAGTCCTTAACCCCTTGAGATTAACTGGACAAATATTTTTTTTATACCTCCTGAAACAAACGTTGATGAGCCTTCGGTGTGTTTAACCGTTAGAAGTGGATGTGCACTGCGTTTTTGTTTAGTTGTCGGCGCGACGCGTTCCACGATTGACCCTTCTTTCCCGTTGCGCCAGGTGCCGGGCCTGTTCGAGGGCGACGAATACGCCACCCTGATGACTCAGTGCAAGGAAGGGGCACAGAAGGAGGGCCTGATGCTGGACACCCACGAGGAACTCTACAAGTGGTTCACCAGCCAGGTCATCAGGAACCTGCATGTGGTCTTCACCATGAACCCCTCTTCAGAGGGACTGAAGGACCGCGCTGCCACCTCCCCTGCCCTCTTCAACAGGTGAGGCGCCAGCAACCTGCCTCAAGGTTGAAAGATACTGGGTATACTGGGGACAGTTCTGCGCAAGTCTCGACTTGCTGATCTTAGCCCTCGGCTCTTCTGCCCAGATGCGTCCTGAACTGGTTTGGCGACTGGTCCACGGAGGCCCTGTACCAGGTGGGCAAAGAGTTCACCAGCAAGATGGACCTGGAGAAACCAAATTACAAAGTGCCAGATTACATGCCCACCGTGTACGACAAGCTCCCCCAGACACCCACCCATCGTGAGGCCATCGTCAACGGATGCGTCTTCGTACACCAGACCCTGCACCAGGTTGGCGGCCAGGCTGTGTTCTGTGGATATATTGCGTTGGCAGGAATCCTTATGTTGTTTCTTTGTTGGTTTAGGCTTGTCCTCTGGTCTCATTGAGGTCAACCGTTTCATCCCCGTTCTTGGTTTCTCCAGGCAAATAACAGGCTGGCTAAGCGTGGCGGGCGCACCATGGCCATCACCCCGCGCCACTACCTGGACTTCATCAACCACTATGCCGACCTCTTCAACGAGAAGCGCAGTGAGCTGGAAGAGCAGCAGATGCACCTCAACGTGGGCCTGCGCAAGATCAAGGAGACTGTGGACCAGGTTTGTGATCCGGAGTGGCTCTTCAGAGGGGGGAGCAACCAAATCCTGGTAAAGTGTGGGCCAGGCCCACCTCACTCCCTCCTGTGTCTTCTGCTCAGGTGGAGGAGCTCCGTCGCGACCTAAGGATCAAAAGCCAGGAGCTGGAGGTGAAGAACGCCGCCGCCAACGACAAGCTGAAGAAGATGGTGAAGGACCAGCAGGAGGCGGAGAAGAAGAAGGTACGGTTGGAGAGGGGTGACGGAGGATGCTCTCGCGGTGACCTGTTATGTGGTCTTTCCACCCCGACCTGCCCTGGGGCTGACCGGGTCGAGGTTGATTGTCGTCCTGTGCTTCGGCTGTCTGCAGGTCATGAGTCAGGAGATCCAGGAAGCGGTTTACAAGCAGCAGGAAGTCATCAAGGACAAACAACTAAGCGTAAAGCAGGACCTTGACCAGGTGGAGCCCGCTGTCATTGAGGCCCAGAACGGTAAGACTGATCTTCTCCAAAGGGGCCGGATGACTTTACAACAGTTCCAACCATAATGATAAAGTGGGTGCAAAGCGCTTTTGACAATCAAGAGTATATGGACAAGTCACTGTGATCGTGGATTTATTTGTCTTCACTTATTGTCGCCATCTGCTATTCAAGCTTTTTTTTTTTTTCCCCACTCAAACTTGTTTTAGAGCCCATTTCTAGGCTCCCATATGGTTATGAGTGTGAACGTTCCTCGCTCGCTCTAGTTTTCAACCTGGAGTCTTTTTGCCCTCTGCCTTCAGGCCATTGTCCTTCCTTTGTCCTGTTGAGCCTTGTTAACTTTTCTGCTGTGTTTCTCTGGCTTTTTTCCGTTTCTCCTCCTCCCGCTCCTCTACTGTGATGGTGACGGCCGCCGCGGGTTTTTAGCCGTTAAGTCCATTAAGAAGCAGCACCTGGTGGAGGTGCGATCCATGGCCAACCCACCAGGGGCGGTCAAGCTGGCCCTGGAGTCCATCTGCCTGCTCCTGGGCGAGAGCACCACGGACTGGAAGCAGATCCGCTCCATCATTATGAGGGAGAACTTCATCCCCACCATTGTTAACTTTTCCGCCGATGAGATCAGGTGACTGGCGAGAGCGGAGGCCGTGCGGTGGGCTTCGGTAGGCTGGCGTGAGGGAAACCGTTCTCTGTGAACGGAGGAGGGGTCCTTTTCACATGACAAATCCAAAATTCTTGATTTTTAAATTATTCCCACCACCAAAATAAAACCACCCTAACACTAAAATCGGGATGCTGAGTGAAAAACAAGCAAAAAAAAAAGCACGTACCCCTCCGCCTTGAGCTCACGTTTCCCTCCCTGCCTCCGACGCTGCGTCCGTACAACCTCCCCCTACACTGACGTCCATCCTGCATGATCCTAAAACTCCGTCCCCTCTCTCTTCCCATCCCCACAACTCCATTCCTAGCCGTCAGCTCTATTAAGAAGCAGCACCTTGTCGAAGTGCGCGCCATGGCCAACCCACCAGCCGCCGTAAAGCTGGCGCTAGAGTCTATCTGCCTCTTGCTGGGAGAGGAGACTAATGACTGGAAAAAGATCAGACAAGTTATTATCAGGGACAATTTCATCTCCAGCATAGTCAACTTTGTCTCAGAGGACATGAGGTATTGTTCTCGTTTTAATTTCATTCATTTTTCTCTTCCTCGTAGATTGGATAGTGCAGGCTTTCCACACCCAGCCATGCATTTCATTGGTTTTTGCTGCATGTGGTTTCTTGATTGTTAAGGGAAGCACCTGGAGATTTCAGCTACTTAATTTGCGTGCGAAATTGGTGGGCACGTCTGGTGACGTTGACTTGGCTGGGGAATCTGGTGCGCTTTAAAGTTTGATCAAATGGATACGAGCTGATACATTTTTATAAGCAATGGAGAGAAGCGCAGTTGAGTGTAATTTCATTTAAATTGATCAGAACCCTTAAATCGTAGCCTTTAAATCACTAGTCTTTTAAGATTAGGCATCCTCCTCTTTGAAATTTTCATCTTCTCTCCTCTATTCTAATCACCGCCCCCTTTCATGACCCACGCCAGTTTTAGTAATTCAACTGGTCCGCTCTGCGGCGTTGTTCTTAAACATTCCTGTTGAATGTGTGTGTGTGTGTGTGTGTGCACTAGTGATTCAATTCGTGAAAAGATGAAGAAGAACTACCTCTCCAACCCGAGCTACAACTATGAGCAGGTCAACCGGGCCTCCCTGGCTTGTGGGCCCATGGTGAAATGGGCCATCGCTCAGGTACTTCCTTCTCCCCCTACAGGACACTCGGTGACTGCGGTTTGCTAAGAGCGTTAACATTTGTTTTAAATTATGACCAGACCCAAAAGATGGGCAAGTTTAAGTAAGGCTAGTGGAGTTGTTGTTTTACGTCGTTTTACATGTGGTTGTTTTATAGACGATCCCCAGTCAGTGTTGTTCGGGTGTATCCGACATGGTTTTTCCTCGCGTTTCATTAAAACCTCCATCTCTGGGCCGCAGCTTAACTACGCCGACATGCTGAAGCGGGTGGAGCCGCTACGCAACGAGCTGCAGAAGCTGGAGGACGACGCCACGGACAACAAGTCCAAAGCGGAGGAGGTGGAGCAGATGATCCGGGACCTGGAGTCCAGCATCGCCCGCTACAAGGAGGAGTACGCCGTGCTCATCTCTGAGGCGCAGGCCATCAAGGCCGACCTGGCAGCCGTCGAGGCCAAGGTAGGGTTGAGTTATTTTTTATTTATTTTTTTAATTCCGGTTGAGCTCCTTGCTGAAATAATAGTAAAAGTACCTGTGTTGCAACCTCTTGGTCTTCGGGTGTTAGCTGAACACCAACCCATTTTGGTTTATTTACCCCCCCCCCTTCGTCCGCAGGTGAACCGCAGCACTGCCCTGTTGAAGAGCTTGTCAGCTGAGAGGGACCGCTGGGAGAAGACGAGCGAGACCTTCAAAAACCAGATGTCCACCATTGCAGGGGACTGCCTGCTGTCGGCCGCCTTCATCGCCTATGCTGGCTACTTCGACCAGCAGATGAGGCAGAACCTCTTCACCACCTGGTCGCACCATCTGCAGCAGGCAAACATCCAGGTATGGCTGGCCACCCCTCTGCCCCACCTGCTTTGAGGGGTCTCGTATGTGAATCGATTTTACTGGACTTGGCCACCTTGTGCAATGTGTCGTTTTGTTTTTCTCAGTTCCGCACGGACATCGCTCGAACGGAGTACCTGTCCAACGCGGACGAGCGCCTTCGCTGGCAGGCCAACTCGCTGCCCGCCGATGACCTCTGCACAGAGAACGCCATCATGCTCAAGAGGTTCAACAGGTGAGGACGTCCCACCGCCGCTCCATGGCTCAGGATGTCAAACTCTCGACTGCCCCTAACGCTGTTTCCCCCCCCCCAATCGCTGCGTTAGGTACCCCCTGATCATCGACCCCTCGGGCCAGGCTACGGAGTTCATTATGAACGAGTACAAGGACCGCAAGATCACCAGGACCAGCTTCCTGGACGACGCCTTCAGAAAGAACCTGGAGAGCGCCCTGCGATTCGGAAACCCGCTGCTGGTGCAGGTAAGAACACTGCCCGGTCTTTGAACCTTTCCGTACTAAACTATTGTTTTGAATCTCTTCTTTTGAATTCAGTAATATTTTCGTTGTTGGAAGAATATTCCCAAGTTAAACAGCTTGTTGCCTCCAGGATGTCTTGTTACAGACCCTTTCAGCACACGTAAGCTACAGCGAGGTTTAAAACTTCCCTCTGAGGTGGGGAAGCGGGTAGTGTAGCACGCATTGAATCTGGGGTTCTCTCCTCAGGACGTGGAGAGCTACGACCCCATCCTGAACCCCGTGCTCAACAGAGAGGTGCGCAGGACCGGTGGCCGAGTGCTTATCACCCTCGGCGACCAGGACATTGACTTGTCCCCGTCTTTTGTCATCTTCCTCTCCACCAGAGACCCCACTGTAAGTTTTTTTTATTTTATTTTTTTTATCTTGAGTGCTGTCATTGGTCTTGATTCGATTTGGCACATTGCACCTGTAGAGGAACCAAAGATGCAAAAATCCACTCTAGGGCTTTACTTGAGCCGATCTCTGGTCAGCACATCAGCCTTTCAGTGACGGCTTGTTTTCCACCCTGCTCTGTAGGTGGAGTTCCCACCAGACCTGTGCTCTCGCGTGACCTTTGTCAACTTCACCGTAACCCGAAGCAGCCTGCAGAGTCAGTGTCTAAACGAGGTGCTGAAGGCGGAGAGGCCCGATGTGGACGAGAAGCGCTCGGACCTTCTCAAACTCCAGGGTGAGGCCTGAGGATGGTCCTAGGGTACTACATGTGATGGCCAGTGGGTTCTGCTTGGCGCGTTCAGCCATAGTTCGGTCATGGCAAACTGCAGGATGCAAGTTGCATCTCGACTGGTCCAGTGGCGCTCACAGCGTACATCTCGCTCAAAGTGTTTATCTCTCCGAGCTCCTAGTCATTACAGAATGCTTTGGAGCCCCAGTTTTGATCATTTTTTATATTTTAATTTGACATCAAGGTGAGACGGAAAATAAAACTGAGATCTATCTTGGCCCTGGACAATGAGTCAACTTTTAGTGACCCCCCCTCCTCCCTGCATCTTGTACCAGGCGAATTCCAGTTGCGTCTGCGTCAGCTGGAAAAGTCCCTGCTTCAGGCCCTCAACGAGGTCAAAGGTCGCATCCTGGACGACGATACCATCATCACTACCCTGGAAAACCTGAAGAAGGAGGCGGCGGAGGTGACACGGAAGGTGGAGGAGACCGACATTGTCATGCAGGAGGTGGAGACTGTGTCTCAGCAGTACCTCTCGCTCTCCTCGGCCTGCAGCAGCATCTACTTTACTATGGAGGCCCTCAACCAGGTGAGGCAGACATCCTTGGAGAACTTTGGAGGGTGTAGGTTGGGTGGAGTTCTGGTCCATAGTCATTGCAGCCCAGCATTGGCTCTGATCTGACGATGCCCATCTCCTCCCAGATTCACTTCCTGTACCAATACTCGCTGCATTTCTTCCTGGACATCTACCACACCGTGCTGTATGAGAACGCCAACCTCAGGAGCGTGAGCGACCACACCCAGCGTCTCTCGCTCATCACCAAGGACCTCTTCCAGGTAACTCCTCTGCAGCGATGGTTCCTGCTGTCAAGCTGTGTTCCCACGAGAGTTTTGGCCAGCGTCTCTCTCCAGTGGAAATGGCTGAAGACTAATAGCAGGTGCACAACTATACGTGGCTGAGATGGGCGAACTCATAAGTGGACATAACTGCTGTGGGGGAAAAACCTATAGGGCTTTATAAGAGCGCTAATGGTTTTGTTTTACACGAGAGGGTATTGGTTAATGGAAACGCTACCTTAATTTCACACGATTTCTGTGTGTTTTCTACAGGTTGCTTTCAACAGAGTGGCGAGAGGGATGCTACACAACGACCACATCACGTTCGCCATGCTCTTGGCCAGGATCAATCTGAAAGGCATTACTGGGTAAAAAAATATACTTGCAGTTATTCCATTTGAAGCGGTACAAATTTTGAATGGCTATTGAAAGATCTTTAAAACCAAAAAGGATTATCTGATAAGTTTCTGGCTTGATGTTGTGTTTCCCGCCAGTGAGCCGACCTTTGACGCAGAGTTCCAGCACTTCTTGCGCGGGAAGGAGATCGTGCTGACGGGTACGGCCATCCCCAAAGTGAAGGGCCTGAGCACTGACCAGAGTGAAGCCATGGTTCGGCTCAGCCGGCTGCCCGCCTTCAAGGACCTGGTGTCCAAGGTGGAGGCCGACGAGGTGAGAGCCCCTCTCCGCCAGTTCACGAGGATGTCATCCACCGTGCAAGGCCCAGGGCGGTCAACGGTTCCTCGGTTAACGTTTTCTCCTTGTCTCCTGCAGCAATTTTTCATGTGGCTGGAAAGCAACTCCCCGGAGCTGTCTGTGCCGTACCTCTGGGCCGAGGAGAAAACGTCAAGTGAGTTCTCCGCGTTATAGCTGTGTCAAACAGTTGCTGCTTTAAGGAAATTTGTGAGCTTAATTCTCAACGATTTCATCAAACGCCTATGAGTCACTTCCTTTCTTTTTCTCCTGGTCCAGCTCCGATTGGCCAGGCTGTGCACCAGCTGCTGCTGATACAAGCCTTCCGGCTGGATCGCCTGCTGGCCATGTCCCACATCTTCGTGTCCAAGGTCCTAGGAGAGAGCTTCATGTCCATCATCGAACAGCCGCTGGACCTGGCCAGCATCGTTGACAATGAGGTAGAAAACGCTTGGCGTAATACAAACAAACAGGCACAGATATCGGTGAACACACAGCTTTCAGTATAATCTTGGGGGCTCCTCTACCACAAGGACCATGTGATGACTGTGCGTGTATCTGCAGGTGAAGCCAAGCACCCCGGTGCTGATGTGCTCTGTGCCCGGTTACGATGCCAGCGGCCTGGTGAGGGATCTGGCTGCCGAACAGAACAAGCACATCACATCCATCTCCATCGGTAGGATGCGTCTGGAGATTTGTTTTTCCATCTTTGGCACGGGGAAGTTATATTCACAAACATAAGGAATATGTTCTAAATGACCTTTGACCTTGCATCTTCAGGCTCGGCTGAGGGTTTCAACAAAGCTGACAGGGACATCAACACGGCTGTCAAGTCCGGCAGGTGGGTGGTGCTTTCTGTTTGAGGTGCGGTAAATGTTGTCCCCAACCCATTAAGGGGGCATCTTTAGTATGTGCAGTGACCGCTCTTACCCGACCGTGCTGCCCAGAGCGTTGACTTGGTGTACTTCCTTCTGTACCACAGGTGGGTGATGCTGGAGAACGTCCACCTGGCCCCAGGCTGGCTGATGCAGTTGGAGAAGAAACTGCACTCCATGCAGCCCCATGCCAGCTTCCGCCTGTTCCTCACCATGGAGATCAACCCCAAGGTGGGCACAACTGCCAACCCCGCCCTCCTGTGCTGGAAGCACTTTGCTTCTTCAGAGACCACAGGAGACTGCAGTTGTCACTCCAACCTCCTGTGATCTTCTTCTGCCTTACCATTCATTCCAGGTGCCGGTGAACCTTCTGCGAGCCGGCCGCATCTTCGTCTTTGAGCCGCCGCCCGGCGTGAAGGCCAACATGCTGAGAACCTTCAGCAGTATCCCTGTGGCCCGCATGTGCAAGGTGTGAACGAGGCCACAAACCTAGCCTGGGCCACCCCGCTTTCCATTGACCGGAGCGGCTTCGTTGCAACTCCCATTCACAGTATTTTAGTACGATCACCTAAAAGATCGTTTCCCAGAGCAAGGTCCAGCAGATGAACACTAGTGGACGGGGTTTGTTTTGGATTACGCCTCAAACAGTGGTCTTTTTTTTTCACCAGTCTCCGAACGAGCGTGCCCGCCTGTACTTCCTTTTGGCCTGGTTCCACGCGGTCATCCAGGAGCGACTGCGCTATGCCCCGCTGGGATGGTCCAAAAAGTACGAGTTTGGCGAGTCGGACCTTCGCTCCGCCTGCGACACCGTTGACACCTGGTTGGATGACACTGCTAAGGTCAGAAATATTTTACAGTTTTGTGACTCACAAACAAGTGTGCACGTCGGTGGTCTTTCAGAGTAATAGTACAGACTGTTTTAGAAATTATTTAGTATCTCAAAGCAAATTAAGAACAAATGTAAGAGTAAGATGGCTGTCGGGTTAGATTTTAGGTCGTTTTTGTGTGGTGTAAGTGCCGATTTCAATACTGGATTAATCTGGATGGATAGTTGACAGCGATGCGCGTGCTGTCTCTCTCCACCTCAGGGTCGGCAGAACATCTCTCCAGACAAGATCCCCTGGGCAGCCCTGAAGACCCTGATGGCTCAGTCCATCTATGGAGGCCGCATCGACAACGAGTTTGACCAGCGGCTGCTCAACACCTTCCTGGATCGCATCTTCACCACCGGCAGCTTCGACAGCGAGTTCAAGCTGGCCTTCAAGGTTGATGGGCACAAGGACATCAAGATGCCCGATGGCATCCGGTCAGTGGCTTGGGCCCCGATTCTGTAAGGGGGTGGGGATTGCAGTTGCGCGTTTCCAAATGGGGGTGTCTTTTTAATCTATGACAAAGGCAGCTTTCTTTTGTATGCCCATTTCATGTCAGAGACTAAGGCTCTTTGATGTGTGCGATATATGTGCATATATCAGATTTGATGGAATTAAGAGCCTTTTGGCCTACTGAGGGGCTTCAGTCGGTAAAGGCGCTCGCCCAAGCGTGGATCGAGCTCTGTGAGCTAGAATTCCCAAGTTTCCAATCCCGCTGATATCATTTGCCAGTTGTGGCGAGAAGAGCACAGTGGTGGCCGCACAATTGGCGCCTCTTCGGCTCGGGTTGGTGAAATCGCCAGGGCTTCTCTCCAGTCGGTAGAATTTCAGTGGAACGATCCGTCCGTTCTGTCTGTGATGGTGACGACGTCCTCTTCCAGACGAGAGGAGTTCATGCACTGGGTGGAGATGCTCCCCGACACCCAGACGCCGTCCTGGCTGGGGCTTCCAAGCAACGCCGAGAGGGTCCTCCTCACCACTCAGGGTAATGCCTCGCACCCCAGGCCCGCCCGGCTGGTCTCTTCCCTCACCCCCCTACCCCATCACCTGAGGCTGCCGAAGATCATGTGATCTCCTCCATAGTGGTTTCTCTGTGCCGTCTTTCTCATTTAACAGCTCTTGTTTCTCCAGGCCTTATCCTCAAACAGTTTGACATTCTTTTCCATTCTGCTTTTAACAGAGCACCTCTCTTAGTATGTGTATGGTCTCCGACTTCACTTTCTTAGCACATGTACGGCAGTGATGGCCAAATCCGGTCCTTAACCGCCGGTATCTGAGAGTTTGTGGTCTACCTCAGGTCGTAATTAATTGAACTTTTTTGGATAAGAAAATGCTCTCAGCTGGTGCTAATAAAGCGCAGCATTAAAACCTGCTAGCACTGCAGTTCTCGGGGACTGGATTTGGCCTTCCCCTGATGTTCTGTATTCCAAATGGCTGCGGTCAACTTTGCCAGAAGTATTTAATGCTGTGACCAGTATGATTTTCAGAGCAGAAACTTGATCAGTTACCTGATTTTATAAGCTTCCAATGTTGTAGAATTATCTTGATAGAGAATGAATGGAGAATGAATAATAATAAGTTCGAGGCCAAGTGGCCCGCCCCAAGGCCCTACATGCGATTCTGGGTCTGTCTTTTGGGTCCCACTAAACACACGAGTGAGTTTGTTCTCGCTCGCATGACAGTGCTGACCATACGCGTGCAAGTGGGCGTGTTCTGCTGACGGCAGGGGGGGGGAGTGGTTCCTCAACCTCCAGCAGCTGTATTTCACTGCCATGGTGTCACCTGACTGCAGTCCAGCTTCCTGCTCCCGTTCGTGTTGCTTTTCAACACATCTTGCCTCGGCTTCACTGCAAAAATTTTCATTTAATCAACCCCCCCCCACCACCCACAATTGCCATGAATTAATAAACTTCAGTGTTTGTACGGTTTTTAAATTATGCATGGTCACCAACAACTGTTGATGTCGTTCAGTTTGTAAAGCATTTCTCTCCTGTATGCCTGGCACAGACAGTGACTGACGACTCCCTGAGTTTGTGTGCATTTGAGGCAGTGCCGTTCTCCAGTTTGTTTGCCGCCCGTAAATGTTTTCTTCCCTCCCCTTTCCCCGGGCTCCTCCCCCTTCGGGCACCTCCCTCTCGGGCTCCTCCCCCCGAACGCCCACTCCCGATTCCCGCGATTGCACGGCTCAGGCACTGACATGATGGGTAAGATGCTGAAAATGCAGATGTTGGAGGATGAGGATGACTTGGCCTACGAGACGGAGAAGAAGCAACGCACCAGCTCTTCCTCCGACGCCCAGCCCGCCTGGATGAGGACCCTGCACACCACCGCCTGCAACTGGCTGCAGCTCATCCCGCAGTCGGTCAACCACCTCAAGCGTACCGTCGAGAACATCAAGGTAAGTCGGGGTGGCCAGTCGCAGCACTGACAGAGGCTGGGAGGTCTTACTGCAAGCAGTGGGAAGATATCGCTGCTAAATGGTTTCTGTTTTTGATGTCACTTTTGGGTAGCTGAAACACATGTATTTACGCTAATATGGCTTATGTAATTATTCTTTTCTTTCATGTCAAAATCAGTAGGTTTAATTTACAAGAGAGCTTAGCGAGTTCCAACCCCCCCCCCCCCCCCAATGAAATTAAAACACGGAGTACTGTGTCCAACAATACCTGCCCGTCGCTGCCTTTTTATGCTGATGTGAACTGGCCACGCCCACAGGACCCCCTGTTCCGCTTCTTTGAGCGAGAGGTGAAGATGGGTGCCCGGATGCTGCAGGACGTGCGTCAGGACCTCACCGACGTCGTGCATGTGTGCGAGGGCAAGAAGAAGCAGACCAACGACCTGCGTACCCTCATCAACGACCTGGTGAAAGGTACGGCCATCTGCCCCTCTCCTCGGAGTCACCGTTTTCTGCCTTTCTCCCTGAAAACAACCTGGAACCATTAAATTTTTAAGTGTGTGTGTGTGTGTGTGTGTGTGTGTGTGTCGGCAACAAAGATGTGCTACAGAATTATTCTCTAAAGAATCTTCTTACTTTCTAACCTT
>JAOYSI010000013.1:14933-25213 GCA_025775065.1 Hiodon alosoides | reverse complement strand
GTGTGTGTGTGTGTGTGTCGGCAACAAAGATGTGCTACAGAATTATTCTCTAAAGAATCTTCTTACTTTCTAACCTTTGGTCTGTCTTCGTTTTGTTGTTGGATGCGAATACAGAATTTGACCTTCAGTATGTTCTATGGCCACTTTTTCCCACACTCGAGTTTAGAGAGGTGTAGCTTGTCCAGGATCGATGCCCTTCCCCTCTTAAATGACGTGTGGTATGCCTTGCCTTTCCCTACCCAGGAATACTGCCTCGCAGCTGGTCACGCTACACAGTCCCAGCCTCCATGACAGTCATCCAGTGGGTGGCAGACTTCAGCGAGCGCATAAAGCAGTTGCAGCAGATCTCACAGGCAGCGGCCAGCGGGGGCGCCAAAGAGCTGAAGGTGAGACGGTCCACACGGTATCTCCTTGCAAAGGAGGGTTGAAATTGAGGGGGGGGGGAGATGAGGGGAGTTTAATATTATATATATAATTATATATTATATAATATTATTATATATATAATATTAATATTCTGGTATGATGATCTTTGCAGAACATCCATGTGTGCCTGGGAAGCCTGTTTGTCCCCGAGGCGTACATCACAGCCACACGGCAGTACGTGGCTCAGGTCAACAGCTGGTCTCTGGAGGAGCTGTGCCTGGAGGTCAACGTCACTGCCCCCCAGGGGGCAGGCCTGGACGCCTGCAGCTTCGGCATCAAAGGTGAGAGATGTTCAGCTCCTCGGCCAGCATGGAGCCAGAGACAGGGGGTCAGACTAGCGACGTGCCCCAGTTAACTTGCATACGAATTGATACTGAATGCCCGTATTGCAGTACGTAGGCGATCCAAAATGTTCGGCCGGACGTGAGCCTCCAATCGGGACTGGTTTCCAACTCTGTGCCTTAGACCCACATAAAACTTGGAACCTCTCTCCCCAGGCCTGAAGCTGCAAGGTGCCACCTGCGCCAACAACAAGCTGTCGCTCTCCACGGCTATCTCCACGGAGCTGCCCCTTACCCAGCTGCACTGGCTGAAGCAGAGCAACACGGAGAAGAGGAACATGGTAAGGGCCGATTTCCCATCTGTGTGACTTTGGGTCCCGTAACGCTACAGTGAAATGAACACTGGCGTCTCAACTCCTCTTTCTGGTCGAATGACTTCAGTTCGGTTCACTCAAATGTGTGGTGTAGTCTAATCAAGCATCTGATGATCGCTGTAAATTAAACTCTACCGGTTGCGTTACTAGGCTCGATTCACATGGATTTTGAGGCTGTTGTACAAACCCCCAGAATGATTTATCGTGAAAGGACGCTGCCTGAAAATCCATGCATTTGTGGACATTCCTTTGCACAGATTTGTCGTTTCACCGTCTCCTCCCAACAGGTTACTCTGCCCGTGTACCTGAACTTCACGCGGGCCGACCTGATCTTCACCGTGGACTTCGACATTGCCACCAAGGAGGACCCGCACAACTTCTACGAGCGGGGTGTGGCCGTGCTCTGCACTGAGTAGGCGGGGCTAAAAGCTCATTCATAACGCATTAGGCCTTTACATGAGCAGCCTCTTAGTTTAACGCGTAGTCAAAGTAGACCTTAGATGTTTTTAAATGAACATTAATCATTTTTGTTGAGAGGTTCAGGAAGTCTTAGGAAAAGTGGTTAACGAGGCATGTGCTGGAAGAGTGTGGGAGAAAGTGTTGTGGAAAATCAGGAAGATTTTTAGAGAGGGAATCTGTATGTTTTTTTTGAAGGCAAAGAAGTTGTTTGGCGTTGTCATGCATAATAAAACCGTATTCGTAGGCTATGTGGTGCACCTCTTTTCTGCATTTATACATTGTTTTTGTGTGTGTTCTCTGATCTCACCCGAGAAGGAACTGCATCTCCACTCAAACTATGCACTGCAGTCCCCAAGGAGTGATTTATCATGCACTTTAAAAGTGATAGTACAGCAGATACCTTTTAAAGTTGATAATGGGATTATTTTGGGATGGAATTTCATTTTCAATCTTTGTCCTAGGTTCTGCGTTCTGCAGGTTTGACGGCAGTACATTCACACGGCGTTCCATCTTACCCTAAAGGTGCCATTTGGGTCGAGGTCTGGGAAGTACCCAGTTAACTGAACTCGCCGTTATGTTCCCGGAAACATTCTGAGAAAATACGTGATTTGTGACTTGACTCATTACCCTTTATCGTGCTGGACGTATTCACGTCCTAAATATTAGCCACAGGCTGCCTGCTTTATGTAGCAAGCCAAGGCCCTGTGACTCACTCGGACCAGTCAGTTTTCCCCAAACGGGGGTGGGGGGGTGTACTTAATATATTGGCCACTTATAATTCTGGTGTACTCACTTCTTAAGGACCAAATAGATGAGGGGATAACAAAATACTTAGTTGGCCAAATTTATTGGACACTTATTTGGTAACTTTCCTTCACTCCTAGTCAAAAGCACTGTTTTCTGCATAGGCTAATTAAGAACATCAGTCTCCAACTAACGTGAGGATTAACAACTAAATACTCTCCTTTCGAATATATTTGGCCAACTTGGAACACTATGGAAGTGTTAGTCATGTTTGGAACATGAATGAAAGTGTGGACCATTTTTAAATGGTAATTTGCAAAGACTGAAAAAAACACTTCCACTGTAAGAAATGTTTAAAGTGCAATATTACTTTTAATTTTAAACTACTCATTCACCACTGTTGAAACAAAATGTAGAAAGCGGGTCATCTCCGTCTAGACCATGTGCATGAACATAACCGAAAACGTACTTAAAGTGCAAACGCCATAACGGAGGAGCTTCCCCTTTCCCCCGGTCCGACTGCAAAGGCTCCTGGTTTGGGTCCTGCACAGAGAACAACAGAACCTCCATTCTTCTCCACTGTTTTGACAGTCAGTTACAACTGGAAGCCAGTCATACAGGTAGTTAAAATAAACAGTTTAATACAGTCAAAATGTAGGTCTTCCAAGGGGCTCAGTTTGCGAAGCCCTCACCCGAGCTGAGCCCTATGACCTGAAATTCGGAGGGTCGAATCCAGATCACGTCATTTGCGGATTGTGACCAAAGCCCACGGTGGAGGCAAGCAATCGTCAGATATAGTGGGAGGCTATTGACAGGACTTTCAGCTTATCTCCGACGAGCACTTCCTGTCCATTTCACCCAGCGGCTTCCTGGGCGCCTGCAGGCCAACAGTACTGGTGAGAGGAACATGCTTTTTCTTCCAATCGGCACTGAACCGCTCAAGCAGGCTGTGCAGCCCGCAGTGTGTGAAAGATAAGCTGGCTAAGACCGTTCACACTTCCACACCCTCCCCCAGGTGTGGCGGCAGAGTTCAACAGCAACAGGCCAAAATGCATTAGCACAGTAGACAAAGGTGAATTGGGGAGAGAATAAATCGACTTCCTTTTCGGGTTTTTTTTTCGCCATTTACTCACCTAGAGCGTAAGGTGGCCCACCTCCATTTCTACAAAGCGTTGCTTCTTCATTCCACGCTCCCCCGTTTCTGCTCCCAGGGGATACAACTTGCGTTTCGGAAGGGCCCCAAGACCATCAGGGCTACCAGGAGATTTGGGATGCGTTCTATAGGGTCCTGCCTGGCTCCTGGAGCAGGAACTTTTGGGCTGTGAGACTGGGGTCACACCTTCACGGGCGAGTCCAGGTGTGCAGATGGACGACTCTGTGTTCACTCCCGAATCGGTGGGCGTCTCCCCCAGACGGGCCACCAATGACGACACGTCTGTGTGGCCTGCCCGTACTTCTGAGTCACTGGATGACTTCATCTGCACGTCTGTGGAGAGCTGCACCACGACACTGGTTCTGGCCCCTAATTTCCCCGCCTCCTTGGGCAGGGAGGAGGCGTTTGTGACCACTCTCCACCCCCGGCACCGCATCCTGCTGCAGCCCCCTTGCCGGTGTGCCCCGGGGCCGCCCTCAAACACATCCGAGTCCTCTGAACTCCCATCATACGGGTCTAAGGCCTGCAGTTACACAGAGGGGCATCAGCACTTGGGGGAGGCGCACACACCATTTACAGGTTGTTTATAGAGTGCTTAAATCCCATTACCGGCAGGTGATAGCGTCCTGCTGGCTTTTGGGTGAAGGACAGCATCTTCCGGACAGCTCCACCCTCATGTCTGGTGGGGACGCCCCCCTATGGAGAGTAAGAAAAGCAACGAGCGTCGGCCCTTTGACGTGTGACACCAGACCAAAAAAAGCACTCAGAACAGTGCCTGTATAAGAGAGGGAGGGATCACCAGGGAAATATAAATACACAATGTAACATTACTCGTAACATTACTTGTGTTTACTACACGATGCAGGAATAACATTTATTAACCAATACCTTGGTGCTGGTATCAGACCACCTAGGGCTTGTGTCTGACCCCGAATCTGTGCTGGACTCCACTTTACACATCTCCTAGGACAAATAAACAAAGTTTTTATAAATGGCAAAACCACAAAGTTTCTTCAAACAAGAGACGGCGATAGAGACGTAGATATATCTAAACTGATGTGCAGATAAATGTCTGTACATCATCTATGCGTACATTCCCCATCCTGTTCCTGGAAGACCCCTGTGTGCACAAGTTTCCATTATATAAAGCATTTAGATCGACACCTAAAGAAAAATAATAGAACCTCCTGTAAGAAGGTCTCCCAGGAGCAGGACTGGAAACAGCTCTGTCATGTGACGGTAAATAATTAGGTATTCACTATAAATGTTTTAGGCAGGCTCACCATATACTTGAATGCTAACCTATCGACGCTACCGGGGCATCGCTGGCCATCCTTGCAGTCACGAAATCCTGCGAACGTGGGGAAAAAAAAAAAAACCACTTGACGAGTTTCTTCTTTGTAACCGATTCATACCATTTTAATGCCAACCACGTACTTCAGCTGTATGCAGGCTGACCGTACGTATTTCTAGGCCGCGGAGTACGTTGTTTATTTTAAAAAAGTAAACTCTAGCAAGCAAACAATACAAGCATGTCTTTCAATACATTTTTAAAAACATTACATAATTTGTATATTGTGGAGACGATAGAGACAGTCAAATACAACTTAGGCTTATAGGTGGTGACAAATCGCAATTTTTGGGTACTTGGCGCAAGTTGTCTGCGTTTCTTCATACAGGTTTGAAATAGTATTAATTTTTTCTACACACTGCCATACGTTATTGGACTGTGCTGTAATTTTCGCGTCGTTGTAATATTGACACTTTTGACAATACAAATCGTGTGAGAAACGTCAGATATGAAAATGTCATTTTTGTTCACATTCAGCGTCCCTACGTCCTACGTACCTCCAGAACACATAGATTCAAATTCAAAGATTTAAGAAAACTTTCACACTTTCCAGTCAGATACTGCACGAGAACATGCTCTCCGATTAAACGCTGACGGCGTTAAACAGCTCTGGTGATAATGTGCTAATTAAGCAAAGCTGCGGTACTAAAGACTGATTTTGACGAAATATGCGTCGTGCACTATTTGTTCAAATAGCAATCAAGTCTCCAGTGAAAAGACATAATATATTAAGAACCTGGCACTAAAAGAAAACGAAATTTGAACGGCGTTCTGTCCACTACCACGAGTTATTTTGCTTACAAGGTTACTGGTTTTGGATAATCATTGTTAGATACAACACTTTTACCTTGTGCCGACTGTTTCTGCCTTCGTTTTTTGCGTCTTGTCGACATTCTGCCATTTGTGACGGCTGCAGTGTTTTTCTGACCGCTTTAAAACAAGCAAATCACACGCACTCAAGTACTGATTGGATGTTTAAATTCTCTGTAGGTTTTGTGTATGGGTTTGCACGGGTTAATGTGTTAGTCTTAGAAACCACATGGGTTCACTTATTGAGTGAATCATCACTAAGCGGTGTGGCTCTTCACCCTAGGTTTCAGATGCCACAATTTGCATTACATCGAGAATGAATGCATGCAAAAACGATTATAGATTTGTTGGCCAGCATTTTCGGCTCAAAAAGATAGTAAGTAAGCTATTTTCGCTACTGGACCGGACCAAATCAACCCACTGCATTCCGTTTAAAAATGCCATCTACCTACATATCCTCATTGCAATTCTGATAAACTCGCTGTGGGAATAATAACACTACATTTGCAAGATTCATTGATATCCTCTAGATAGTTAAAGAATAAAAATTCATCCTTAAAAAAACGGATTTGTACGTAACTCTTCTACCAGTGCGGAGTTCAAATCAAGCGCTCCAGGATTCTAGTAATATTCCTGCAATTACGTGATTTAATCGGTTGTAGGTCGTGAGGGTTACATAGTAGGCACCGACAGCGACTATTTAATTTAGATCAATGGAAAAAACAATGTTTCACACTTAGGCACGTGAAAACAGGCTCCAGTGGGCAAAGTGTGGTGCACGTGTACCAACAATGTATCAAAATACATTTTCTAACCTGTAATCGAATTTAATGCAATTTTCTGTAGAAATCATACTGACACCATACAGACCCCAATTTGTTTGTACAAAACCCAGTAGACTTAGTCGCTGTCGTTCGTTAGTCAACTGTGAGGATGTTTTAGGTTGCCCTAGTAATTTAATTCTTTTTGGGTTTTAGAATTTATAATTCTCAATATGTTGATTCCTGGAAACATTATGTATTCCTCTTCAAAACAAACAAGTACTAACCTGCATCTCAGATGTTTTTTGCTTGCTGTAAGTTTTTGCCCAAGAACGTATTTAACACTGGGTATGCATAGTAATTTTGTTAAATTATATATAATCTCCATAAACGCATCACTTCAAAACAAAGGATGTGAATTTTCCTTTATTTGCAATATTCTGGACATAACCCTTTAAACTTTTAGTTTAAAGAAATGTACAGTGCAGGTAAACAAAAAGAACAAGTTGGAATGTCAATATAAATACAAAAAAAAAAAACACATAATGGAACAAAAGAAAAATACAAAAAGAACTTAGAAAAAAAATAGAATGTCAGGGTGGTCACATAACCAAATCCGTAGCAGGAAATCAGCCAGAACTGTAGGAGTCAAAGCCGTTTAGGAATAGATGTTTTACAAATCCAGCCTTAAATTTACAACCTTGGATTTCTAACTGAGATTATATGTTATTAATCAACTTCTTCCATCCTGGATGCATCATCCTCCCCTTCCAGAGGGGGCATGTCCTCAGTGTTGACAGTGCCAGTATCAGTTTCTGTGGAAACGTCATCCTCGTCAATGCCTGGAGAAGAGAAGGGGACAGTCAAACAATTGTGAAATAGTCTAATGAAGAAAAACGTCTAAAGACTAAGCAGTTTCATAGCTTGACCCATGTTAAACAATCCCTAAATATAGCACTATAAACTTCAAGCTTAATATTCACTCTGATTCTAACCTTGGAAACAGTAATTAAGACATGACTCACCCAGACCCAACTTGATCATTCTGTAGATGCGGTTTGAGTGGGTTTGTGGGTCGTCCAGGGAAAACCCTGAAGATAGCAGGGCAGTCTCGAAAAGCAAGATGACCAGGTCCTTCACAGACTTGTCATTTTTGTCAGCCTCCGCTTTCTGTCTGAGCGTCTCAACGATGGGGTGGTCAGGGTTGATCTCTAGGTGTTTCTTGGCGGCCATGTAGCCCATGGTCGAGTTGTCCCTGAGCGCTTGTGCCTTCATGATTCTCTCCATGTTGGCGGTCCAACCATAGGTGCTAGTGACTATGCAACAGGGGGAGGCGACTAGGCGATTGGAGACAACAACCTGTAAACCAAAATGTTATACGTTTTAAATGCTGCAATTCAAAATGCATATACAAAATTAGACATTTAAATTCTCAATTCTGATCTTACCCCAGTTAATAAAAATGAAAATCTGTAAAATCGCTGTAAAACCATTAAAATATAACTGAGCAAGCCTTAAGCTTTCACCTTCTCCACTTTTTTTTCCAGGATGTCCTTCATGATCTTGCAGAGATTTTCAAACTGGGACTTTCTTTCTTCCTGCCTCTTCTTCTCCTCTTCATCCTCAGGCAGTTCCAGACCCTCCTTGGTGACAGACACCAGGTTCTTGCCCTCAAACTCTTTCAGCTGCTGGACACAGTACTCATCAATGGGCTCGATCATGTAGATCACTTCAAGACCGGCCTTGCGAAGGCGTTCCACAAAGGCAGAGTTGGCCACCTGGTCTTTTGTCTCACCTACGGGAACACAGGGTCGAAAAAAGAGGTCAAATCACAATTTCTATTGCCTGTTTAACAGTCACTTGTAAAAGGTACGTTGGCTCAGCTTGACCAGTGGTCATGTGATTGCTCACCAGTGATGTAGTAGATGTGCTTCTGATTGTCCTTCATGCGTGTGACGTAGTCCTTGAGGGAAACCATCTCATCACCTGATGCAGAGGTGTAGTATCTCAGCAGCTCAGACAGCTTCTTGCGGTTCTGAGAGTCCTCGTGGATTCCAAGCTGAAGGAGGTCAAAGGCATTTAGTTTTACTTAAAATCAATACATCTCTTTAAAAGCTGAAGTTTGGAACCATTTTGTAAACTACAACCAGTGGCATCACTTTAGAACTTGTATTTACTGTATTTTCGAACATTTACAATGTTAAGTATGCTACGAATTTCTAAACTACCCATGAAATTACCGAGAGATGACAGATTTTTGTCAGGCAGGTCTGAGCTTCAGATCCCCTTGGATGCAGGAATTAGCATTAGGTAAACCTCCAATTAAAATGGAAATGTTTATTTTGGCTCATTCAACAGGAAACCTACCTTTATGTTTTTGGAGAACTGCTCATAGCATTTGTTGTAGTTTTCCTTGTCTTCGGAGAGCTCGGTAAACAGCTCCAGGCATTTCTTCACCAGGTTCTTGCGGATCACCTTCAGGATCTTGCTCTGCTGCAGCATCTCTCTGGAGATGTTCAGGGGAAGGTCTTCGGAGTCCACCACGCCTTTGATGAAGTCTACCAGTCAGAAGAGAGAGAACAGGTAGTTTGATCAGTCAAGCTCAGCTTTCAGACCCCTTATGGCGATGCATTTACACAACAAAACCCTTCCGTTCCACTCACTGAGGTATTCTGGGATGAGTTCGTCGCAGTTGTCCATGATGAAGACCCTGCGCACGTACAGCTTGATGTTGTTCTTTTTCTTCTTGTTCTCAAAGAGGTCAAAGGGAGCGCGCTTCGGCATGAAGAGAAGGGCCCTGAACTCAAGCTGGCCCTCCACTGAGAAGTGCTGAGAGAATAGAAATATAATTATTTATTTTAAAAATTAACTTTTTATATACTAAAACCTAGACGCACTTGAGTCTGAAAATTTTGGCTAGCATTATATCAGTGTGTGTAATATATATAGTGCACTTATCAAGGAAAAAAATTAATTTAAAAATGTAATTCACCCAAGCTTAATACATTTGAAGAGCGTCCCTAAATTTACTCACCTTCACAGCCAGATGGTCCTCCCAGTCGTTGGTCAAGCTCTTGTAAAACTCGCCGTACTCCTCGGTGCTGATGTCATCAGGGTTTCTTGTCCAGATGGGCTTGGTTTTATTAAGCTCTTCCTGGTCAATGTACTTCTCCTTGATTTTCTTCTTCTTCTTCTTGTCAGAACTCTTCTTCTCGTCCTCTTCCTCATCAGAGCCCACATCCTCAATCTCTGGCTTTTCCTCTTCGCCCTTTTCCTCCTCCTCTTCCTTGTCCTTCTCCTCCTCGTCATCGCTCACTTCCTTGTCACGCTCCTTTTCCACCTGAGTAAATACTATATACTCAGTACTGTAGAACCGCACAGCAAGGCTAGACTATAAACGTCTAACATCCTCCCCGTTCCGCCAATTCTTAACACGGGCAGTGCAACATTTTAGTTTCCACAACAATACTTACAAAGAGTGTGATGGGGTATCCAATAAACTGGGAATGCTTCTTCACAATTTCTTTCACCCTCCGCTCTTCAAAGTACTCCGTCTGGTCCTCCTTCAAATGTAGGATCACCTTTGTCCCCCGACCCAATGGCTCAGCTGATGGATGACGAATTAAAGATTAGTACACATATCATATAGTGCAGTACATTTCATAAACCTGTACATCAATAACACACATACTTGCTATAGTAGTAATCTAAATAATACATTTTTTTAAACAAATAGAATTTATTCTTACATGAATCAACTTTGACAGTGAAGGAGCCCCCAGCTGAGGACTCCCACATGTACTGTTCATCATCGTTGTGCTTGGTGATCACGGTCACCCTATCAGCCACCAGGTAGGCGGAGTAGAAGCCCACACCAAACTGGCCGATCATGGAGATGTCAGCGCCGGCCTGAAGGGCCTC
>JAOYSI010000012.1:1934603-1963500 GCA_025775065.1 Hiodon alosoides | reverse complement strand
TGTATAGTCTGTTAGGGCCTGGATGCCCTAACAGACTATACAACACAGACCAACAACAGTGAAACCCATCTTCCTGAGAAGATAAACGACGCACGGTTTGAAGCCACATGCATCTGGGCGTCACAGAAGTGGTTGTGTATCCTCTGTGCATACAGGCGTTTCGCTTTCCTGATGGCCTTGGAGAGCTGAGCCCTTGCTGATCTGAGGAGCCCTCCATCTCCTGACCTGAATGCAGCGTCTAGTGCCCTGAGCAGGGCATGGATCTCAGCTGTCATCCACGGCTTCTGGTTGGCGCGTGTGGTAACTGTCTTTTCAACAGCGACATCCTCAATGGACTTCTCTATGTACCCAGTCACAGAGTCCGTGTATTCTTCCAGGCAGATGTGCTGGTCGTAGGAGGCTGCTTCCTTAAACACATTCCAGTCAGTACATTCAAAGCAGTCCTGTGGGTCTGATGTGGCTCCTTCCGGCCAGACTCTGATGTTCCTTTGTGCTGGCCTGGAGCGTCTCAGCAGTGGCCAGAATGCTGGGAGAAGCAGGACACAGAGGTGGTCTGAATATCCTGGGTGGGGACAGGAGAAGGCTTTGTATGAGTCCTGTGTGTTGGTGTAGCATAAGTCCAGCATGTTTTCTCACCTTGTGGCAAAGTTCACATGTTGGTAGAACTTTGGTGCTACAGTTTTTTAGATTGGCAGCAACAATCCCCAGCAACAATGAAAAAGCCGTCGGTTTGTGCCGTTTGTTGCTCACTGATGGTGTCGTACAGCTCCCACAGTGCCTCATTAGCACTGGGAGGGATATACACCGTTACTACCGTGACAACAGTGAATTCCCTAGGTAGATAAAATGGCTTCAGTCGTCCTCAACAGTAACCTAGTAGAATCCTTACAGATAGCTCTTATCCAGAGTAGGTGCATAGTTTATGCAATCCATGTATACAGCGTACATTGAGTGAGCTGTGAGCTGACAGCTGAGAGGGGAACAACAGCAGTTGGATCCTCTTTGGATCCTACCCTCAGCTTTCTGCAAAAGAGACTGAGCGACTGAGCTGCAGCTAGGGTTCTTCCGACGTCTCTTAGCACCAGGCATGAAATCACCCAGAGTAGGAGGAAGGGGAGCAGCAAGTACACTTCTCTCAACAATCCGTACCTCTATGTCCTTCTGTTTGCGAGTCAAACACCTTAAAATTAAGGACTGCTGACATATTATCACAATAGCGCTGTTCTATTACAAAAGCGAGGTCTGTATTTCAAGTCCAAGCATGCACCAGTCCACATGCAGTCATCCAGTCATCACCCCCACCTCCTGGGGCCATCAGTAGAGAGCAATTAAATCACTCCTCTTTCCATGAGCTACCACTGCCCTGCAAATAACTTGAGACTTTTAGACAACTGAATGTTGACTAAAGCCCAGTCACGTCGCTCCTCTGGGAGATTAGAACTCTGACTTTTATTTGCCCTGGTCATTGTTATATCAGCATAAAGAAGAAGGCCATCCATTTAATCTGAGACAATCGCTGGAATGAATGATAGGTTAACAGATGTGTAAAATGCCTAAACAGATTTTATTAATCTCGAATAGCATGTCTTTAAGAAGACAACGGTTCAGAGGAACAGGTCGGTGGGCAGAGCTGATTCCTTTGCCTGTTTTCTTTTCTGTCGCAATTTCTCACTCACAAAAAATAGGATTATTAGTGTGCTTTGCTCCACCCCCCCCTCCTCTCTATATCCGTCACTCTCTCTCTCTCATACTGAGAATCAGCTATAACAGATATATGGTACACTGTACACATGTCGATATTCGTATGGCAGGATTTGTCTGTCCTGTTCAGAGGGAAACAACCATTGACTGGGGCACCATCTCACGCCATGTCTGGGGAGTGTCATCAAAGAACCCCCCCAAACCCTGTGCCACACCTGGGTAAGGAATCTGCCTGAGATATGCGCAATGTTGCTGACGGCAACTGCTTCATCAAACCAGCTCCCTATAGAGACTTCCCTGACGGTACAGCCAGAATCCTCTGAAACATTGACAAGACAACAAGATTATCATAGCCCGGGTATGCTCTTAAAACTACCTTTGCTATTTGATCAGACCAGGAAAAAACACTCAAGGTCCTCAAGTTCAATAATTAATTAATTGATTCACTAATAAATAATAATAACAATGATAATAAGGTAGCGAGTTGAGTATGGGAGGGTCCTAGTTGCCCCTAGTTGGGGGGGAATTTGAGGGGGACACAAGCTGGTCTCTCAAAAGGTGAAAAAAAAGGTAATTGCTTTGTGGAAGCAGACGCCTCACCTGCTACAAGGTAAACACACGCACACACACATACTTAACAGGTGCAGCAGGAAAATGCTGACGCAAGAATACAGGTGTAGACACGTTTACCTGTCAGGCACCACTGCAACCTGCACACACGCAGGTGCCTCTCTTTCTTTCTTTCTTTCTCTCTCTCGCAGGTGCGCCTCATACCCGTGCTGTAGGCTACAACTGTCAGTTACCTGCACAGGTGATGACTCGCTTGTCGTGACTGGAGACAAGACGCGGCGGGGGGTTGGGGGCAGAGCAGAGAGTATTACACCACCAATCATGGACGTCACAGAAACTGACTCCTCAAAGGTTCCCCCCACCCTGTATGACAGGTCTCTTATGAGGCTTCCTGCACTATAACATCAGCGGAATTCCGTGAAATGAAGTGAAGGGAAACTCCTAAAATCTATCAATGGGCCTAAACAGGGCTGCTATGATTTCGATCATCTACTTCCTGCTGCTCATAAACAAATAAAAATTAAATTGGAATGGGGGATGTGTGAGTCAGTGGGTGATAACGAGGAACTTTCATTCATGTTCTGTAACCACCCCCGTAATTCAGAGGTAAGGCGCGCTGGAGCCTAATCTATTAGAAAAAGCCAGTTAAGCAGGCTACACCCAGGACGGGGCTCCAGTTCATCTTAGGGCAGGAGTCAAATAGAATGACATGGCCGCACACACAGGGCCGATTTGGCTGGTGTCAATCCAGCTAACTCACAAGTATTTGGACTGTAGGAAGAAACCAGAATATCTGGATGAAAACTCACATGAACATGGGTAGAACTTGCAATGTCGAACACCGATAGGGCACCCATGACATCCTCTTAGCCCCCTTTCCACCGAAAGTGAACTCCCATGGCCATAATCTTTTGGGTCACATTAAAGAAAACTATGCGTGTATGAATTTGGTTGAATCAAACAGTGAATCACTGAATCAAACAGTGTTCGAAACACAGTCGTTTTAAGGATATTTGGGGTTTAATTGGTTTATTTACTTTGCATTTTAATCTCTTCGTAGTAATAAACATTCACTTTGGTGGTTGTTAAAATATATTTAGCTGTAATTTCTGAACACATTGTATAATGGTTACTCAAGGAATTTTAAAAGTAGGTTTTCAAAAAAAGGAATTGAAGGTGATTTACCTACACACTGTTTGATTCACTGATAATCAAATTTGCATACACATAATTTTCTTTAATGTGACCCAAAAGATAATGGCCATGGAAGTTCACACTTAAGGAAAACGTTCCAAACCTGTTAGAGCATAAGAACTTTATACAGCCTCCCCTCCCCTCTTTATTTTAATCAATTATAAAACCAACTGGATTCGTACGCAGCTCAGAGTCAAGGATTATCCATTGAAATTTTACCTCAGATTTGGTCCAAGAACCTTTTGGAACACCACATGTAACTCTTCCTTTCCTTGACACAGTCTCCAGGTACAACAGAAAGGTTTCTATAATTTATATAGGATTTAAATTATCTTAAAACTGTTTTAAAACTCTATTGTGGAGTCGATGGAATAGAAGTTGAAATATACCCCTGAGTTCAAAATATACAGATATTCATATACAAATATGAGTTCAAATAAACAGATATTCATATACAAATATGAGTTCAAATATACAGATATTCATATACAAATATGAGTTCAAATGAAACAAATATACTCCTGTGACTAGCATCGGTCCTCACATGCCGGTCATTTAATAATTTTGATTAAAGCAGTCTTTGTACTGTCTCTGCATAAACCACGAAAGCGAGTAATTTACCTCTCTACCCTCAGCCTTCGTGCATTTTGAATTCTGGGCTTTATAACAGTGAGGTACCAAAGAAGGTGCAAAGAAGAATGAAAATTAATGAGGCGCCAGGGCTTTAAAATCCTGTTTGGTCACATGTTAGGGGTAGGCCCACGCAAGAAAAAGTATACATACAATATAGAGTTGTCTTGAATAGAAGGCTCTACTTACCTTTAAACTAATAGAGAATTTAAGAATTTAAAAAATGTAGGCTACTCTATCCACAACATAAGGATATAGTCTGTTCATCAACTTTGCTGTGATGCGTCCTTTTTCATTACACGGCTGGAACCCCTCGGGAAGTTAAGGTTATAATGAAAAAAATCCAGTTAAATGCCAGCTAAACTAGTTTTTCGCCACAAAGAAAATCCACATAGACGTAATCTTTCAGTAATAGCTACACCATCCTTGGCATCCTCACCATCTGTTACAAAAAAAGTTAAACATTCCTCCTACGTTGTCTGCCCTCTATTGGTTGATTTTGGGAATTGCTTATTTGAATGAACTTGAAACCCATGTTCACCAGAAGGTTAAAGGCCTTCTGAAGGCCTACAGGAAAAAAAACACTACAGATTGAAATTCAAGCAGCATTTATTATTATTTTTTATTTCATATATTAGATGAGCAATCAGTGTTTTTTTCTCAGATAACACATCCACACATTCTCTTACCGAGTGGACCTCATACAGTAGATCTAATAGTGAAAGGCCTCCTGTGTTATTTTTCCCTGTTCAGCAAAGAAAAAAGAAAAAACAGCAACTCTACTACAGCTGAATCTATGTCTGTAAGTCCTTCGTTTCATCCTGCGACACGCTATTCCCAAGATTGTTGGCTTTATACAAGCGGGATGATGTTACAGGGGGCGGCCACCTTGTCAAAAGTGTTTCATTGGCTGGATTGTTTTGCCTAGATTCTCAGGCCTCATCAGGATGAAGCACAAGACGCAGCTATGACCTGCTGGTGCATTGTGGGTCCACCAGCAGAACAGATTAGATCCAGATTTGAAGTGAGGCCCCCGATACCTTGGATAAAGTGGTTTCTTTTATTTTTATAGCCCAATGGTTTTGCTCACAGTCAGCGCTGGTTTTCCTTGAGGGGCAATTGTGGGTTTAGATGACACGGGGCCGGGTTGGTCCACTTTAGTCTCGGGCCAAAGCAGGCTCCACGGCCAAACCCACCACAATAAGACAGCTGTGAGGATCCTGTGCTTTTTAAAAGGCCACACTCCCATTTGCATGAGGACGGCCAGCTTTGTCTTTCTCATGCTGGGGCATCAGCTTATGTCTGAAGCAAACCCTGTTTGGTAACACTGGCCTCCTTTCGTCTCTCACTGTCCTTACTTCCTTTTCTTTCAGTGTTTCTCTTCTTCCTTCCCACTCCCTCTCTGGTAGACAGACAGGGGTAAGTCTGGATGCAACATACTAAGATACTCTCCTGGGAGAGGGCCGACAAGTGATCAAATCAGAGCTAAAGGGAAAGAAACGATCCATAGTGAAATCAAATTAGATTCTATATTCAGTCAAGGGGTGGCCAGAGGGCAACTTGAGTTCCAGTTCAGCTCCAGTTTGCAGTGGGTCCACACTTCCACATTGGGGTGAGATTCTGGCCTAGGTCAGGCCTTCACAGGAAAGGGTTCTGGCTGAGGTGGTCGCCCTGGGGCCTGGGTGGGGGCGCAGGGGAAAGTGGCAGCAGAGGCTGGGGCAGGTTTCCAGGCACGTCCAGAATCCCTGGGGTGGGGAAGGGGTGTGGCTGGGTGAAGGAGGAGGTCAGGGCCGGTGACTGGTGGTTCCGCGGAAGGGGCAGGGAAGCGCTGTAGGGCAGGGCTGCAGGGGGCAGCGGGGAAGTGGAGCCGGGCCGCATCTGGTTGAGTGTGAGGCGAGGCTGGTCGCTGTGAAAGGGGTTGGTGGGAGAAGGAGCACTCAGCCCTACAGGGAGGGGATACAGAGGAGGAAAAACAAAAATGTGTCAGCAAGGCTCTGTAGGCATTTACTGGGGATGCTCTTTTTGACAGCCATCTAGAACAAATCTGTCGCAGAAAAGAGAAAAGAGGACAATCATGGGCGAAGCTCAGCCTTGTGAAAGCTTTAATGGTTTTTGCTGGTCGGATTCTCACCCACCTGATAAGAAGGGGTTCCTGCTTTTAGCTGGGGGGTTGGGGGGGATCAGGGTCTCCAGGTTGACCAGTGAGGCCGCCGTGGGGCCCAAGAAAGCCTCAGGTGTGCGACAGGTCCGAGGGCTGGGGACGGTCAGGGTCTCCCCAAGGCGGGTCAGGTCGAAAAGCTCCGGGCTGCCTCCGCTACGCCCGTTCACCTGCCCGGCCGCTGGGAAGTGCTCCTCAAAGGGGTCAGAATCTGGAGATGAGTGTGTACAAAGGGAGTCGTCACATGACATCAAGGTCACATGACCAAATGAGGAGGACTGACCAACTGTGTGAGGGGGTACTGGGAAGAAATGGGGATGGGGTGCTACCCTTGGGGCTTCCGGGAGGGAAGAGTCGAGAGGCACCAGGGTCCCTGCCCTCCTCCTCAGGGTTGGAGAATGGATCTCCCCCAGACAAACCTGGAGGACAAAGAACAACAGCTCTGTCGTGTGGCTCTGGGGAAAAGTGACCACTGCTAATCAGGTGAGAAATAATATAGACCTGTATGCCAGTCCAACCCATAACCTATGACACGCTCTGCGACACAACCAACAATCTAACCAGAGACATGATCACCCAGCTAAAAACTCACGGGCTCAGCAGGCGAAGCTATTCATATATTCATATAGACTTGTTCAATTACTTGCAACCACAGGGCACCAGATCAAAGCTCTCTTTTCTTAGACACAGAACTTTAGTAGCTGTCACACCTCTTTCTGCTTAAAGTTTCATTTTAGTACCATTAGTCTCCATTGTCTCTGCATTAAGGCTCATTTTCTGCTGGGCTAGAGAAGATAGGAATCCGATCAGTCACTTCATGTGACAATCTGTGTGTATGTGTGAGTTTGTTTAATTTTATGCGATTCTGTGTGTTTTTATTTGTCTGTGTGAGTCTGTGTGTGTGTGTTTTTGTCTGTGTGTGTGCGACGCTGGTTTAGGACGCACAGGTTTGAGCCGGAGAACACCATGCTAAGCTGGCCGGGGTGGGGCTGGGGGCACATGTCGCGGCCTCCCAGGGGTCTGGCGGGGAGCATCTGGGACGCCAGGACTGGGAGGGGCTGCTGGTGGCTGGGGGTGCCATCCAAGGACTTCCAATCACTGGGGTAGAGGATCGCGCTACCGCTGAGAAAGGGGTAGATTTCACATGGACAACATATAGTGCCTTGCTTAAGTATTCAACCCCCTTGGACGTTTTCACATTTTGTTACAACATGAAATTTAATTGGATTTTATTGGGATTTTTACACAACATATCGAATCCTCTGAAGGTACTAATAATATTTAATTGTGACACAGAAGTTAATCAAAGGAAAAAATAGACATTTGTTGGTTACATAATTATTCACCCCCGCTATGCTATGAAAATAGCAAATAAAATAGCCTAAACAAGCTCTGGTGCAACCAATTGCCTACAGAAGTCACATAATTAGTTGAATGGAGTCCACCTATGTGTAATTAATGTGTCACATGATCTCAACATAAATACACCTGTTTCTGGAAGGCCCTAGAGTTTGTTAGAGAGCATATCTAAACAAACAGCATCATGAAGACCAAGGCACTATCAAACAAGTCTAGGATAAAGTTCTGGAGAAGCACCAATCAGGGTTGGGTTAAACTTTGAATATCCTGTGGAGCACCGTTAAAACTATTATTTAAAAATGGGAAGAATATGGCATAACCGCGACTCTGCCTAGAGAAGGCCATCCACCAAAACTCAGGTCCCCTGCGTCCCCATCCAACCTGACAGCTTTAGCAATTTTTTTAAATGTTCAAAAATTACAGGATCCAGATGTGCAAAGCTGGTAGACACTTACCCCAAAAGACTCACAGCTGTAATTAAAGCCAAAGGTAGTTCTACCAAGTATTGACTCAGGTGGATGAATACTTATGTAACTAACAAATGTGTGTTTTTTCTTTGTAATTAACTTATGTGTCACAATAAAAAAATATTATATATATGTTTTTTTATTATATGTATATCAAAGTGTATTTTGTGTAAAAAAAATTCCAGATAAAATCTAATCCTAAAAGTTTGTTGAAACAGTACAAAATGTGGAAACGTCCAAGGGGGGTGCCATTTAGGACCAAGAGAAGAAGGAATACTGGGGTTGGGTTTGAGATGTAACTGTCAGAGGTTAGACTAGACCTGATGGACCAGTCTCCAGAGCAAGGATGCAGACCTGTTCAGTCTATATGTAGGTTCAATAAATAGTATTTTATATCCATTAGCTTCATATGCATTATTGCTGTGCTTTTAATGAAAACTACAGGTGGACATCAATGGTAGAACTGCATTGCATCCACAACATTCAGGAACACATTCTGCGCAATTTCTAAACTGATCTCAAAGAACTCCCTTGGGCCCTGGTGAGAATACTGCAGAGCAGACCAACTCCTGCCCTACTTTTCAACATTTACACACTACAGTCTTTGGGCTTGTGTGCACTTGTGTGCTTTAACAAGTTCTGCTCTCTCCACAGGAGGTGAAACTACTGTAACGGACGCATTTACCCACAGACTCCCAGGGGTCAGAGGTTGTCAGACCGACAGGCTGGGCATCCCAGGGGTCATCATCGGGAGGCGCTGCAGAGACGGGACCGAAAATGTCCACCAGGTCCATCATGGCAGACTGTCAAAGAGGACAGGGGTCAGGAAAGATTAATCACTTTGCACGGTACACATCACGGCTCTTTAAATCAGAAGGTGACACGTGGCATGGGAGAAGGGTGTGGCTGTGCACATCTCACCTCTCCGGTCCCAGACTCGCTCTCGCGTCTACTCTCCTCTAGAGCCTTCTGGAGCAGGGACTCATCTCCTTGTCGATTGCGTTGTTCCTGTGGAGACAGACAGACTGCTTAGCTATAGGGGAGAAAGCAGGAGCGAGGTTTCTCAAGAGTGGGGGTTAGCGAACACTCAAGGGCAAGGCATTGAGTCAATGGCTCCACAGCAAAGCTCTGGCAGAAAGAGAGAAAGCGACGGGAGACAGAGAGAGAAACAGGAACATTGGTCAGATAAGTAGAGGGCCACGATGAAAGGGGAACCTGTGTGAGTTAGAGAGGACAGACCGTGTTTGTGTTACAGTGAGACAGGGAGAAGGGAGAAGGTCAAATGTGAGTTACAAGAAACAGGAGAAACCTTGTTAGAGCAATTGCTGGGGTGGGAAAGACCTTCTGCGTCAGGTCAGGAAGACTGAGAAGAGAAATCTGTGCTGAGTTAGAACGTGTTAGAGGCAGGGGCAGGGCGCTGCCACTCCAAGGCTTGGGTGTCATCATCCCAAAAGTCCACACAGTGGGTCCTCCCAGCCCTGTGTGTAAACCCCCGTTCCCTACACACAGTGGCCTGGAAAGCGGTACCTGCTCATGCTCCTCTTTGCTGAGACTGAGGGCTATCTGCAGCTGCATGTCTTCATCCATATCCAAGGCAATAGACGGGGTTGGCGTCGGCTACAAAGGATCAAGAGAAGGAGGAATAGTGGGGTTGGGTTCCGGGACACGACTGTCAGAGGTTAGATCAGACCTGATGGACCAGTCTCCAGAGCACAGTCTCTATACCGGGGAACCAGTTTTAGCAGTTAGGCTGCAGACCTGTCTAGCTTTGGTTGGTGGACCAGGAGAGGTTGGAGAGCAAAAGAGATCTACTGCTTAAGAAAGTAGAGGGGAGGCAAATGGTAGTGGTTCTGTTATTGGTTGGAGAGAAAATGGCACGTTGTTGTATTGATCGAGGGTGGGAAAGGATCCTGTGTTCTTGGTAAGGAAGGCAAAGAAGGTAAGATGCTGTAAAGTACTGGAACATGATAGTAAGGCGGGGGGGTATGCCATGTTACTGAGCAAAAAAATGAGAGGAGGGGGTGGTAATTAGGCCCTGGGGTGCACTGGTACCTGTTGCTGCTCTTCCTTGCTGAGACTGAGTGCGATTTGCAGCTGGGCCTGCTCGTCAATGTTCACACAGTGGGGAGGCTAGAAGAAATGGGCAAGGAGAGGAGTGGAGACGAACAGAGACGTTGGTTAGATCAAGAGAGGTGACCATTTTGGGGAGGCAGATTCAATTACTTGAAGCAAAAGCACAAAAATTCACACCCACACCTATTGAAGAAAAACGCCATGGCAACTGCTGAAATGTTTCAGGTGTTCCTTATCTACCACAAGATGGCAGTGCAATAGAAGGCTTTGTAATGGCATGAACTCTCACCACCCATAAGTTTATTTTATGAATCTACCATATGAACACACCTTACTGGATAATTGGCATTCTCGAAGGCACCAGGAGTTGTCCTTGCAAGCTCGGCTGAATGAACAGACCGGCATGGATATTCTTTTCTGACCCACAGATGTGCAAAACTGACACTCGTGACTCTGATGTGAATAAATTCAGTCACCACTATCTATACCCACTTTCTAAATATATATATATATACATACCCACAGTACCAGTCAAAAGTTTGTAAACAATGATGCAGGGTTTTTATTTATTTTTATTATTTTCTACATTGTAGAAAAACGGCAGAGACATTGAGACATTGAGACATTTGGAATCATGTAGTAACCAAAAAAAAAAGTGTTTTAAACAAATCTAGTTCTAATCAGTTCTGTTGTGACAAGGTAGGGTTGGTATACAGAAGATTTCAAGACCTTTGAAAGTTTCTTCAAGTGCAATCTCAAAAATCATCAAGCGCTATGATGAAACTGGTTCTTAAGAGGAAAGCCACAGGAGAGGAAGACCCAGAGTTACCTAGGCAGCAGAGGATAAGTTCATCTAAGTTACCAGCCTCAGAAATTGGCAATTAACTGCACCTCAGATTGCAGCCCAAATAAATTCTTTACTAGAGTTCAAGTAACTGACAAATCTCAACATCAACCGGTCAAGGGAGACTGTGTGAATCAGGCCCTCGTGGTCGAATTGCTACAAAGAAACCACTACTAAAAGACACCAAAAAGAAGAGACTTGCTGGGGCCAAGAAACATGAGCAATGGACATTAGACCGGTGGAGATCTGCCCTTTGGTCTGATGATTCCATCTTAAGAGATTTTTGGTTCCAACCACTGTGTCTTTGTGAGACGCAGAGAAGGTGAACGGATGATGTGTGGTTCCCACCATGATGGTGTGGGGGTGCTTTGCTGGTGTCTGTGATTTATTTAGAATTTTAGAAGACACTCTTAACCAGCATGGCTACCACAGCATTCTGCAGCGATACGCTATCCTACCTGGTTTGCGCTTAGTGGGACTATCATTTGTTTTTCAACAGGACAATGACCCATAACACACCTCCAGACTGTGTAAGGGCCAATAAGGAGATGATGGAGTGCTGCTTCAGATGACCTGGCCTCCTCAATCACCCAACCTCAACCCCATTGAGATGGTTTTAGGATGAGATGGACTGCAGAGAGAAGGATAGCAGCCAACAAGTGCTCAGCATATTGGGAACTCCTTCAAGACTGTTGGAAAAGCATTCCAGGTGACTATCCCATGAAGCTGGTTCAGAGAATGCCAAGATTGTGCAAAGCTGTCATCAAGGCAAAGGCTGCTACTTTGAAGAATATAAAATATAAAATATGTTTTGATTTGTTTTGTTTTTTGGTTACTGCATGATTCTATATGTGTTATTTCATTTCTACGTTTTACAATGTAGAAAATAGTAAGATAAAGAAAAACCCTTGAATGAGAAGGTATGTCCAAACTTTTGTTTTAACTGGTACTATTTATATATGGAGGGGGGGCACATCTTTCTCAGGTGAGAGGGTGAGTAGGTTGGTGTCAGTGTCTGATCACCACGGTGCACTTGGATGAGAAAAGGTGAGACGGAGTGAATCAGGTAAGATCTGGAAACAGGTGCAGACACGTGAACCAGTGGCATAACGCTGCAGTGAGGAAGAGAGACGGAGAGATGCAGGGAAAGAGGAATGTGCACCGGACTGTGATTTTAGCACTGCTCAAAAGTACTGCAACCACAGGAATATCAAGCAGCCAATCAGAGGTGCTGCTGTGCTAAACACTCCACGGAGAGCAGCCAATCGCAGGACCCTATACCGAGAAAGTCATTGATGTTGGAACAATGAGGCAGGAACAATGAAGGGTGAGGTGGGCATTGTTGTGTGATGTACTTGGGTTAGGATGCCCTTTGTAAACATGCAGGCAAACAGTGGCACTTCTGGAAAGTAAGTGAAAAGCTCTTTTGGTGTGGATGTGTTAGCGTGTGTGAGTTCATGTTATTGTCAGTGTGTGAGAAAGTATTATCGTTGGTGTGTGTTAATGTATGAGTGCCTGTGTGTGTGTGTCCCATGAGGTGTCAGTCTGTGTGTGTGTCCCATGTGAGTGTGGTGTCAGTCTGTGTGTGTGTCCCATGTGAGTGTGGTGTCAGTCTGTGTGCGTGTCCCATGTGAGTGTGGTGTCAGTCTGTGTGCATGTCCCATGTGAGTGTGGTGTCAGTCTGTGTGCGTGTCCCATGTGAGTGTGGTGTCAGTCTGTGTGTGTGTCCCATGTGAGTGTGGTGTCAGTCTGTGTGCGTGTCCCATGTGAGTGTGGTGTCAGTTTGTGTGTGTGTCCCATGTAAGTCTGGTGTCAGTCTGTGTGCGTGTCCCATGGTCAGCATTACCTTCTCGCTCTCCTCCCGACTCATTGCCAACGCCAGCTGGAGTTGGAGCTCCTCCTCCCCGCTGGTCTGGGGGCGGGCCTGTTCCAAATCCGAGGGAACCCGGGGGGAGGAGGAGGAGGCTGGGCGCCGGGTGCGGTGGGGTTGGGGGAGGGGCGATAGAGAAAAGAAAATATATTTACATTTTAACATTCACTGTGCCTCTTCTACGTTGCCGTATAACTGAAATTGGTCCAAGATACACAAATCATATTTTGTGAATGAGCTGGCTTGGACATGATAAACTGTAATGCGTTTGTGCTCGCCATTGTTGTGCTCTGGGATACCGTGGTGTTTTTCCCATCCCTTGGCCAAGGCCGTCCTGGTGAACAATGACAGGTCTGTGTGTGGGGGGAGGGCATGGCACTGCACCCGTCTGGATGCCAGGCTGTGGGAGGGCAGCCAGTCCCACAGCCCCCTGGAACAGTAAAGACTCTCAGCCCAGATCTCTTCCACTGTGGTGCCCCTCAATGCCCGGTAGCATGGAGGCTCAAACAGGGGGCTACAGTACCTCAATACCTTCCAGGGCCAGCCATTACAGTATCACAAAACCCCTTCAGAACACCACAAACCCACTACTGGGCACCACAGTTCCACAAACTCCTCTACCGATGACTACAGTGTCTCAGTTCCCTCTACAATGGACAACAGTACCCCAGTTCCCTCCACATTGGACTGTTCCACAAACTTTCTACAGTCAGTCACACAGTAACACAAACCTCCTGACAGGGGACCAGCCAAACCACTATAAATATACATACTATCAATTACCACAGACCATCCTACTGCTAGCTACAACATCACCAGCCTCGTACAGCCAATCTCTTTCATGATACTACTTCTGAGATAATAGGCCCAGACAAATGCCACCTGGCTCAGCTCCCTAAAACATCACTACAACAGACGGCCAAACATGAGAAGCACGGCAAACAAGATACTTGATGAGGTGAGAGTTTGAGAAAGTGCGTATCCAATGGGATGTTTGTGAACATGAGCACGTGTGACTGTGTTCGGGGTGTGGTTTCATTTTTTGGTCAATGCACATCTTTTATGTGTGATTGAGTGCTTGAAAAGGAATATGTGCCTCAGCATACAGTTGTTTGCGTGAAACTCAGAGATGAGATTGTAAAAGTAAATCATATGATTAATTCACAAGTGTTCTTGAGTGTGAGTGCAAGGGTTTGGTGAGTGAATGCTATTCATTCGTTTAGACATGCATGTATGCCTGTGTGCGTGTCCCAAAAGTAAGACCTCATTAGATCAGCCTCACAAAGCCAATGTGAACACCCAAATAAACAGGGTAGAGGGTAGCATATCCAGGTTAGAATGTTGGTGCACATGTGAATGCAGGCATATCTGTGTATGTGTACCTGTGTGTGTGTGTGTGTGTGTTTGTGTGCACTGATATATGTGTACCTGTGTGCAAGCATATCTGTGTACGCATGTGTGGATATGTGTCCGTATATTTAAGCATATCTGTATGTGTGTTTTAAACTCACAGTTGAAGGAGGACGGGGAGCCTCGCGAGCGGCTGAACTCCTCCCCGTACAGGGCAGCCATGCTGGGCTGGCTGGTGCGGCGACCGGGATAGGAGGGCGGCAGAGCGGCCGAGGCAGGGCCCATGCCGGCAGCACCTGCCATGCGCTCCTTGGTCTTTAGCGCTTGGGCCCGCTCTTGCCGGAGCCGCTCCTCGTCGCGCATCAGCGCCACCAGTTGCTTGGCCTTCTCCCGAACATTCACGCCCTGGTCCTTCCCATCCCGGTCCACGTACTGGAAGTCCCGCAGCGTCTGGATTGTGAAGGCGTTCTCGCAGCACTGCTGGGCCACCCGCTCAGAGCCCGTCTTCACCAGGTAGTCCAGCAGCGTCAGCGCCTTGTAGACGTGGCGCCAGTTCCGCCCGTGGTCGTTCAGGCGCTTCCAGATCATGCCCATGACCTCGGCAAAGGCCACCACGTTGAAGGTCAGGTCGGAGATTTCCGACATCAGCGAGCTGGAAGGCCCCCAGGGGTCGTTGGAGGTGGCCTCACGCACCTTTATCTCCGCCTCCGAGTAGTTGTGCACCAGGTTCTTAACCTGCCGCCGCAGCGCCGAGGTTGTCATGGCGAGGCGGGCGAGGCAAGGTACTGGAAGAGTGGCAGTAACCGCCCAGGATAGGAGGTGGGGGGTGGAGGAGGCTCTGCCCCGCCCGCCCCTCTACTCTCAAGCAGGTAAAGGAAGAGGAGGAAGACGCCGCCTTTAAAGGAATAACTTGTGGTCAGAAAGAAGCAGGCGGTGGGTGAGTTCACAGCTGTGTTGGGATGGGATCAGGGGAACGACAGGACAGGAGGGAAGAGGTCTGCAGTTCCGCACACTCACTGAAACACAAAGAGAGACAGAAAGAGAAAGGGTGAAGCAACTGCACAGGCTGTCGACACAGTCCGCCCGACAGACCTTATTACGAACAGAGACTTGCAGACGAAACATTTCTACTTTCTGTGAGTACTTTATGTGAATCACTTATACAGCTAAGTATTCACAGAAGCGATTCAGGCTAAGAACCTTGTTCAAGGGTGCTACAGAAGCATTTGAGTCTGTATCCAGTGCTTGCCAGGATGGCACTTTAAACACTATGCCACTTGCTGCCTGGAAAACCACTATTTCCAGGGCCTACTTTTTTTTTTGTTTACTTCCCATAGGTCTGTTTGCAAAATCGCAAAACATAACATAACAAAACGGTTTAGGCAACACAGTAACCCCCAGGGCTTAGAGATAAATGACTTGCTCCCTGGCAAGGCATGGCCTTATCAATATCAACAAACAAACTTGGCCAGATAAGCAAAATCATCATTTTCCCCAGCAGGGAGCCTTATCCATGGCAATGTACGAAGGATACATTTTCACAGGCTATAATCTGTTAAAAGTTTATAAAGAATAACATGCTGTACAATAAGGCATACTTCGGGGGGGGGGCTTCAAACTGGACATAACTTTGCAATGTCCTTAAAAAAGTACACCGGGATTGGGAGGAAAAATGATCACACCTGGCTGAATTTGCTTAAACAAGATTAAATTGTGAACGTGAAAATAGACAAAAACTAAACATCTAGTCCAAACACAACAGCTAAGAAAGGATGATCTAACATCCTAGAGTGGTGGTATATGGGGCAGAGCTTTGGCCTAGAAACAGGAGGCTTTCCCACTTGTGAACAGACAGGCAAGCTGGATGCCCTCCTTCCACAGAGCCATGAACCCACTGCAGGGGAACCAGTGGGTCAGCCCAGTTCAGATCCCAGGACCACTGTTTGTGACCTAGAGAAAGGTACTTAATCATAACTGCTTTAGTAAAAAAACAAACAACACTGTATGTGTCCCAGACACCCACATGAAAGATAACTAATTTCAAGCATGCGCAAACATCCTCCCGGTCGATATATTCTTCTAACCTCATTTTAGTGCAGATGCTAAATTAATTAATGCAGTTTAAACACTTACCAACATCACACTAGAAACAACATGTTGAATTTTTAAAATTCAAAGATCCAACAAATAAGAATATAAATGTTGAGGCAAGCGACTGACTATGCGCCAATGAGTGGAAATAGAAATTGGCGGATAACATATTTTGAGTATTTTCCCCCTATAGACATACACAAATTAGAAAATTTTACGAATTAAAATCCAATTCATGGTTGCAGTGTGCAAGAGCCTAACCTTGCAGGCATAGGGCTCAAGGCAGGGAACACTCTGGACATCACTCCAGTTCATTGCAAGACCAGGGTCACACAGACAACCACACACAGGGCCAATCCACATGACATGCAAGTTTTTGGACAGTGGGAGGCAACCAGAGGAACCAGGGAGAACTTGCAAACTCGACACAGAGAGTGACCCGAGACGGATTCAAACACAGGATCTGCTGAGCCACTGTTCCGCCCCCATTTAAATTATGTTTGCCAACGCCAGCTGGAGTTGGAATTATGTCCTCTGAATCAACAACATGCTTTCTAGACCAATAACCAACACAGTTAGCGGAGGTTCTTATCCTGTACTTTCTGTACCTATGCTTAAAATCATTATCATCATGCTCCCAAATTGCTTAAATGAACGGTAATTAAGAACACCTTAAAAAACCAAAACAGATCTGGACCCAAAAATTCTAAAGAATTTCAGACCAATATCGTATTCTACCTAAAATATAAAGAAATCAAACACAGCAAGACGCTTTCCGGAAAAGTAATAGCATCTATGAGACTCTTCAGTCAGGTTTTTGCACAGTCCAATGCACAGAGACAGCACGTATTAAAGTCAACGATATCCTTATAACCTCTGATCACATTTCTTTGTCAGTAATAGTGCTTTTAAAACTTAGAGCTGCCTTAGACAGTATTGACCTCAAGATCCTTTTGAATGGGCTTAAAACCAATATTGGTATTAAAGGAAGTGATCTCTCCTGGTTTCAGTCATAACCAAAAGATTTCAATTTGGTGAAAATAAATGATGAGCTCTCAGATTTAACGGAAAGTTAAGTTAGGTGTGGTTTTCCACAGGCTTCTGTCTTAGCTCCCTAACCCCTCAACCATAAATGTTACCACTATTTGATGCCATAAAACATGTTATTAACTGCTACTGTCATGCAGAAAACTTACAGCCCGGTTTGTTAGTGAAACTAGGTGAGGATCATCATATTGCCAAATTATAACCTTGCCTCAAGGACATAAAAAACTGGATCTAACTTTTGAATATTAATATAATAGTCCTAGGTCCTAAAAACCACAGTATGAGGGATTATACGAGTTTTGATGTCTATTCAGTGCCTCCCAATTTATTTATCAAAGACCTTGGGGTAACAATTGACCCAGATCTCTAATTTGAATACAATGTTAAAAATATATCAAGGGCAGCATTTTTTCATCTAAATCTGGTGATAGGGCTTTGTCATACACGGCCACTCTACTATAGAATAATCTCTCTCAATATAATATCTCAATATTTAATATCTGTTCAATTTGTGCTTTAGCCATCTTAGGTGCTGAGACAGAGGGTGGAATTTAGACATAGAATCTTCAGGTACAAAAAGGTTTCTTTGCTTCTCTTTTAGTAGGACCACCCCTGTTGGTCTGACCGAATCTTAGAGGGCTAGAAGTTCACCTTCATTGGCTTCTCTTACCACAGTTTCATATTTTTTCTTTTGTATGCTACAGTAGTTTAATCCAGTTTAGGCTACATAATGTTGCACAACACAACACACTAAATTCACATCCCTCTTCTTGTTTGCCAGCTGCTAAACGTATTTAGCTTTTCTTGAATAATTTTCCTCCCCCTCTCCTTGGCATTGAAGAGATAAGTTGTGGCCAATCCGAAGAGGGGTATTCTCTCCAGTGTAGCCCTAACAGCGAGTATCAAGAATGAACCACCTGTCGTGGACTGTTACTACACCCTCCCACAAAGTGCTACTGAGCTATCAGTTGAGTTCCTCATCGATTATTTTGTTATTCAGTTTTATCCTGTATGTGTCTACTATTATGCCATTTTCCAGTTTTCTTGACTGCCTTTAGTGTAAGGGAATCCTTTTCTAGTTTTCACTGTTTGGCACTGTTTTTTCTGCTTGGTTTGATTCCCCCTGGAAAATATAATCTGTTGAGTGTTTCGTGACAAATTCTATTTGTAAATATGCGCTTTATAAAAAATGTATTTTATTTTTTTATCGATTTTCCTGCAAAGTGAAATTTGCTTCAGAATCTGGATCTCTGTCTTCTCACTTATCCCACTCTCATAAGCTTGAAACACTGACAACAACGACTCACTCACAGATCAGCTAAAAGGTGGAACAGCAGATCGGACACAAATAAGAACAGGTTTATTTATCCCTGAAGTGGCGCATGGGGGCTTTCACCCAAACCTACTTTGTATTCAAGCTATTACAGTTGGTTACATTTTAAACGGCTGCCCAGTTTATCAGATGAACCGGGTTCATTTGTTAAAAATGGCCAAGCTTGAGCTGGAGGCTGGGACCAGGTGACTCAGGGTGCAGCAGTGAAGGCTCTAGCGAGAAGAAAAAGGCAAGAAGTCAAAAGAGAGGCCCTGCTGATGAGCACGGGGGGAAAAAACCTTTTTCCATCAAGTTGCCGTAGTTATGTCAATCATTTCACCAGTGCTTTCAGGTAGTTATAAAAAGGTCCTTTCATACATTTCCAGCTAATCCTGGTAGCAATTTTTTCTCATTAGGGCAGTTGATAATAGCCGCTAACCAGACTAATGACCAATGACTATTCAGGAGTGGGACTAAGGGGCACTATCCACTGGCACTTTTCAGAGCCCAAAATTGGACGAGGAGTCACTCGAAACCTTGCCCACGGCATTATGGGAAACCTGGCAGCGCGAAACATGCGAAAAGAAAGCTAATAGAAAAAAACAGATCCTATTCTATGCAAATTTAAAGTGAATTTCCACTGAGTCATTAAGCGGAAACTAATTGGAATTCATGTGTGTTCAAGCGTTTCCATTCCTTGTACGGTAAAATAACTAACTTTAGATAAACGCTATGGCATTTAAATGTTTTCTAGTTACCCTGGAACATACCCCCAAATGTTTTAAATTTGTTTCGCTAACCTGTGATGGGAATAGCAACACCAATGTTGGCTAGTCAAATTAGTAGCACAGAAACAAGCGAAGCTAGATAAGCCCACCCACACACCCACAAGGCAGCGATGAGCGAACCAAGCGTGGGTCAGTGCACCTTTGAAGTGCCAATGAATACTGCCCGTAACAATGTTCAAAAGCCAACCCTGTATACGCATAGAATATACAGAAAATAATACAGGAGGAGCTAAAATTCATACAAATCAAACAGGTCCATTTTGCCACCTAAAAAATAAATATAGTATAATAAATGCTACATTTAAAATGTTGTTCCGTTATTACAATTAAATAAGGAGAGGAAATCCCCAACAGTTTACACACAATACTTGCATACCACGGCCAACAACAACCTATCATTGTGACGACTGTTTCCAATGCTCCAGAGTGGAATATTTAAACCGAACAAAGAACAGCATGGCCGCTTCCTCAAAAAAGTGCAGGGCACTAATTATTGTTCAATCACGTTTTTTTACAACGGTTATAACTGGGGTCCAAAGGGGGCCTGAGGCCCGTTATCTAAGGGTTTCCATCAAGGCGTGACAAATAGCGCTCGCTCGCCACGAGCTTCTGAGTCTATATAAAGTCGCCATAGCAACTGTGTCCCCATGCAAAGAAAAGTAAGAATGAGAAAGGAGAGAAAAGCGTGACCGACAATGTTCTACACTGAAGTAACCTATTTAATAAGGAAACACGTATTCTCTCTCTCTCTCACACACACACACACACACAGGATAAAAGTGTACAGTTTGTATAATTAACCACCTATTTGAATGCATACGCTCAGAAAACAGTGTTTCTGTTTTGCTTTAGAAGAATCTTTCACTGAGCGGCCCAGGCAGCCCTTGCAATTGCCCCGCTGTACCACTGACGTCAGGCTTATTGCAGAACTGTGCGGTTGTGACCCATCTGGGGAGGCCCACCAAGTTGTTATGGGTGGTGTAAATGAAACAAGGAGGCGATGACAGCTCAGCACTTCACACCATGTCGCATTTCTCATGAGAGCAGCCAGGGATCACTGCAGCAGAATACGGGGCTCAAAAACTGCCCGTCAGGGAGAGCCAGAAGGGCTTCAGCCTGGGCTGGAATGCACTTCTCTGGCCCTTGGAAAATCCCACCTGTCCTGGACACTGTCCCATGCCGAAGAGCTGGTGAGAGAATCCAGTGCGTCCGTAGAGCTATACCAATAGGTTCGAACCGGTGGCAAGACAACATACACACCGACCTGCTATGAGTGAGGAGTTTCTCCAGAGGGGCATGACGGCTACCCCGGGAAATAGGCAGTACGGGGCAGCCTCTCAAGTGCCGTTTTGCTGTTTCTGCTCTTTTCTGCAGGAGCCCGATTGTCCGCCTCCAGGAACCAGTATTGAGTATCCTTATTGACACATTGATCTGAAGGACAAACGTAAGACTACACTGCGTGTAATGGGAGCCGAGATACCTCTATCCTAGCGGTCTGGAGTTCTGGCAGTTCACAGGACCCATTTTGAAGGAGCTCCTACCTGGACCGTATATCAGCGCTTCATCTTGCAGTAAAAATGACAGCGACCATGCAAAAGTACACCCCATCCCATCACATTTTAGTACTACACACCGAAAAGAGAGGTCCACCCAGTCCCTTGGTAGGCTCTGGTCCACCTCCACTCACCTCAGTCGGCCTGTGGGCCCCCGAGAAAATGTTCAGCAGCCAACGTTCATCAACTTACACCTCTGCCATCACCACAGCTGAGGCAGCAAAAAGGGCTGGATTCAAAAGCAAATGTTCCCTTCATTCCTCTGCACGAAAAAACAAACGCCATTGCACACCTACACACTATCTGTCATGCTGCCACGCCCTACACACAGACGACTGCAGACATTCCTTACTATCTCTCCCTTATATGCACACACCACACTTTTTCATATATAATGTTTTCACATAGGATTCATGGCATGCGGCCTGTCAAAATAATAATAACAATAATTGGGGAATGTTTATTCGATCCCCTCTCAAACAGAGCCCATTTTGCCTGCTTCTTTTAAGCATTTGTCTTTGACACACCCAGGGCTTTAGCTGGGAACTCTGTTGCAATATTTCAGTGTTATCTTTGATAGAGTGGAATTATGTTTTAAACCATTTCACCTTGATTATGATCTATTGTTTGGTTTGGTATATCCCCGGTCATCAAGTCTTTTGGCAATCTCTTTAGAAATGGTCGCATCGCACACTGTACCATTCATTTCTACTGTCTGTTCATTGTCCTTCCATTCATTGTCATTCCATTCTTTTTGGCAAATATCTCAAAACACAGCACATTGCTAGTAGGCAATGGTGTTTTGATTCAAGTTATGTGTGTGCTGAGGAAGATAAACAAGAGCGACGGAAAGTCTGTCATCTCTGTGAAACGTTTTTTTGATTGGTTCACATATGTGATTGTTACGTGTCACAACTTCAAAGTTGCAGCACAATGAGCGTGGTTGGAAACATTACAGTTGTCACTAGGCCAGTTTGCACATATAAAGGTACAGGCTTTGTTACCAGCAATACTGTTAGATATCTTTCAGGTACAAAGAAAAGCCAGCAAATAGTTGGCGGCATGGTAAAAGTGCTAGCAAAATATCACACACACACACACACACACACACACACTGGTTCTGCAAGCCCAGACAACACTTCCACAGGTCGGGCACCTCTGCAGCACTGGGGGCAAGTCAGCCCAGAGAGGAGGCCACAGTAGAAGAGCTAAGCTCAGCCGATTTCCCTCGTCAAACCACCCACAAAAAACAGCTCTTTGGAGAGAGGCCAACCCTGTAGGTCTCCATCTCCATAGTCTCCTGTGGCCTCGGCACACTCCTCCTGGAATTCCTTCACCACTGTGAGCCTTAACAGCTAACCAAATGGCTGGGAGGAGAAAATTAGTCTTATTTTGGGGAGAACAACAGACTCTGATCTCCAAGCCAAAAAAGGGAAGGCACGTTTTCCTAAATTAATCACTTTGTGAAATGGGCTTTGGCCTGCTAGAGGTAGGAGTTCCTACCACTGTTGCAAAAGCATGTTACCCTTCACACATATTAAGTAATAACAATTTCTCCCAAAATCAGTCACAGTGGCCAGATGATATACAAAAGTATAACTTTAAAAATCAATTATAAATATATAAGTTACCGAACAAAGATCAGATGTACTTACACATCAACACTGGCGTGTTATCTGAGGTGTCCCTTTAAAAAACGTGTTATAGGTCTTTTTTTAGTGTTAGGTTAGGAGTGTTAGGAAATCCGTTAGCATATGATTTATTTGTTGCTCAGAGCTTTTGTAATTTTTTTGTCAAGAGTAAGTTTGAAAGGCCATAAATAGGTGCACCCTCCTCCCGCTACTCTTTGCAGCGAATGTTCACAGCTGACCCACAGAAAAAACCACGTGACGGAGTTTCCGGGATAAAATAAAGAATGTTCCCTGCGGTCCATGGTCGCAACTGCAAACCAAAAACGAACAAACCACATGTGAAATATCCAGCTTTAATACTCATACGTGAAGTGCCCAATACATATGAATAGCTAGCTAAAAGGACCTGTACAGGAAAGGGATCTCGTGGATGGTCATTGGGTGGCGCATAGCTGCCGTTCTGACCTTGATAGCGAACCGTCACGATAAAGGTTTTCATAAAAGCTCCAGGACATTCCAATCACAGAACTTTAGACACTAAAAAACATATCGATAAATTACTTATTTTCGGACAGTGGCACGGAAGTAAAATTCCGTCATAGTAGTTAATATCTAGTTACTTTGTGGTATTATCATTATACAGGTGTTAATTACACAATGTTATTACACCAATATCGTGTCTTATCACAAGAGAACATGCATCGATCAGGGGTTTAGTAATTAAAACTACAGTTCGCCAAATGCAATAGTAACATTCAAAAGAAATTGAAATGAAATGAAACTAAGAAAGTTAAATTAAAATTAACTTTACACTGTATCCCTCTCGGGTATTATTGCCCCCACCTGGTTGCATTACTTATAATAAAATGTTTAATGTTTTATAAGTAAAATATAAAACAAAATTGAGAACATGTTGAATAATAATTCTCAGAGAGGTTAATCAGACTTTGCCACAGGTCTCAATTCGTTATCTTATGCCGAGATGCGTTAACGAGGTACAGACCTTGCACATATATAGGTTACCTTGTAATTTCGAGGGAGGGTTCCAAAAATACTTAAATAAGTTCAACAATCTATATCACTTACAGAAGTCAGCCGTGCATAGCACATGCCCAATGCAGCGACAAAATCAAATAATAAAAAAACGAACGGGTCCACTCTAAAACTGTAGTCTGGATAGCTGCTTGGTACGGGATGGACCCCAGCCCTCTCTTCTCCCTCCATCACATACCCCAGGTAAGGATGCGCAAACAGGATAAAACTGCTTAAACGGTTACACAACCCAAACTAAAAGCAGTAATGTGCACAACCAGGCAGGGGGATGAAGGGGGTAAATAATCATTATAATGATAATAAACAATGTAATAACAGCAATGTTCCCAAAATGCAACGTTGTTCACGTCTTTCCGAATGCGTCAAATAAAACCAATGCAAAGAACCAGCGTAACAGGGCTGCGCTACACCACACCGTGACTCAGCTCGCACAGTCCAACCCGATGTCCGCGAGAGGAGCAGCCCGAAAACCTCTAAAATATGAAATATCGTTTCCTACAATGCTGTCGCGTAGCCCCGTTTCCCTCTTACCTCCAGTATCGCCCATCATTTGCGTCCTACTTCGGGACCATTTTTAGGATTAGCTACTTTGCGGTTTGGGTGAAATACACAGATTTCTACTAAGAAAACAAACAAAAAAGCTATCAAAATGGCCTGTAAACGTGGCCAGTAGAAACAATGATAAAAGTGTGGCCTTCGAAAACTGGTTATGAATCAGTATTTTAAAAGTATATGTTTTCTGCTCGGGGTTAAAGTTGTCTGTCCGTGTGTGTGTCACAATGCAAAAAAAAAAAAAAAAACGCGTCTGCATAGAACACGAAAAAAACTGAAGCAGATACTGAGAAAACTAGAGAGGGGTGGGGAGGGGTGCACGCCGCTTGCCTAGTCAGCCTTTAACCCGCTCTCTCCCGGGCTTAGCTCAACCGCAGCAAGAGAGACACGGGTGATGATTTTAATTCATTATACTGCAGAATGTTGAATTGAAAGCGTGGGTGCACCAGAAATAGGATATTGATGATGGAGAAAAAGATCACAAACCATAACTACTTTTCTCAGCCCCTTTCCCGTATCTAATTGTCTAAATTCTAGTTAAAGACACTTGTTGTACAGGGTCCGAGAGACTACTTCATGCACCTGGGGTGGTTCAAATAACAAAGAATTGTTGTATATGTACAATGTACGACATTCCTCCATGTGTTGTCACATTTGATCAGTAATGCAGCATTAACCACTGACACACTAAAGCAAGCTTTTGGGGGAAGCTTGCCAGCTCTGAATTCCTATGAAATGCCCTCCTTAAAACACATTAACGCTATTGCTGTCATAGCTTCCCACTCTTCTTCCATGTAAATAATTGATGTGCCTCAGAGAATGATTTAAAAATAAAGCTCAGCATCAAAATCGGGAAAACAAAGATGAAGGTCTTCGGAAGAGTACTTGTCTGTCTTAATAAATGGCACATGGCCAAACACTGGTGGACGGAGGAGAAAAAACACAGGATAAGAGAGACAGAACAGCCGACAGAAGCTGCATGAAGGGCGGAGAGGAACAAACCGGTGTTTACTGCTCATAAGTAATTAATGGCAACAGAAGGACACAGGCACAAGGACCGTCACTGGGTGGGTGGATGAGGGAGGGAGGCTGCTTTCCACCATCATAGCAGTACCCATCTTTAACTTATTTGTTTACAATTTTATTCCAGATGACACACACACGCACACACACAGTTTGGGGCACAGATTAGATTAGAGGAGTGCAGTTCACTTGAACACTCACACACACACACATACATTCACTAGGAACGTCCTCTATTTCAACAGCATTGTTCACTTACCGCAAACAGGCCATGTGAACAGCAGATATGATCTGAGTAATGTGGAACGCTCACTCATTACTCCAAAACACTCACTCCTAAACCACTTGACTTGGAAACATGCTGAGGGTTTAGATAAATGTATCCACACTGGGCCATCCTGTTTTGCCAGGAATTGAAGTGTCTGTCTTTTAAAAGTGTGGAGATGAGTTGGGAGAGGCTACATGTGGTGGTGGTGGGTCGGGAATATGATAATTTTTGTAAGAAATACTGTTGACCAAGATAGAGTTTGCACTTGTCACGTTTACAACTCTCAGATGTTTTTTCTAATGTTCTCCAACGTACATTTTGTGTTTGACATTAATCAGGGCCAATTGGAGATCTAAAGGACCAGGAGAAGGAGTGGCGGGCCAAGGGAAGGTGGGGAAAGCTGGGTGGCTGTGTTGTATTCAAAGTAGTTGAGACGCCTGACCCTAAGGTCTGATTTTCTAGCCTGTAAGGGATGCTGGGCTTGAGTGTGTGTATGTGAATGAGTGTAATGAACTTCCCATACAGGGCGTTTTGGTTGGACAGAGCCTGGGCAGAAGCTGACAATGTAGAGAGAGGAATCGCCTGTGACTGAGCTCCAGTGTGGTGATCTGTTATGTTGGAATGTCCGATGAATTTAGCCAAACATACACTACCGTTCAAAAGTTTGCGGTCACTTATAAATTTCCTTGTTTTCGAAAGAAAACATTAAAATAACATTAAATTGATCAGCAATACAGTGTAGACATGTTAATGTTGTAAATTACTATTGTAGCTGGAAACTGCTGATTTTTAGTGGAATATCTATATAGACGTACAGAGGGCCATTATCAGCAACCATCAGTCCAATGAGAGTTCCAATGGTACGTTGTGTTTGCTAATCTAGTGTTTGCTAAACTAGTATTCTGTTTATAATGGACTGGCCAGCACAGTCTCCGGATCTCAACCCTATTGAGCTGTTGTTAGAGCAGCTTGGCCATTTGGTAAGTAAGAAGTGGCCATCCAGCCAATCCAATTTGTGGGAGGGGCTTCAGGAAGCATGGGGTGAAATCTCTTCAAATAACTAGAATGCCAAAGGTCTGCAAGGCTGTAAATGCTACAAATGGATTCTTTGACGAAAGCAATTATTAATTGATGAACACAATTATTATTTAAATTAAAAATAATGATTTCTAACCTTTTCAATGACTGTATTTCCTATTCATTTTGCTATATTCCTATTCAAACTCATTTCATGTATGTTTTCATAGAAAACAAGGACATTTCACAAGGTGAAAGTGACTTTTGAAAAGTAGTGTACCTTCATATTTGAGTCACAACACACAGTGCCAATGATTTTTATCATTTTAATACAACGTTTCCCACACCAACCCGAGGGACTTGTGGTGGAGAGGGAATGATTGTTTCTTGGATCATAGTCCAACATTACTTTGAAACTTAGAACCACAGTGCTAATTCTATTTCCTAAATAGCATGTAGAGAACTGACATTACCCGTTTTTATATATCTTCTATATTGTGGACAAAAGTGGAGATAGCAAAGTAGCTTCATGTATAGTGTTTTTATGCTGTTATAAACCACATTTTGAGATTCTAGAAGAAACCATGATAAATGTTTCTGTTGCCGTTTCTCAAAAAACACCTGCTCTAAAAATGTATCTGAAAATCAATTTAAGTTCTGAGAAGTTTTCAAAATTACAGAACCAGTAAATTTGAATATTGACAGTCAAGATAATTTAAAATGATCAAAGTGTTTGGTTCAGGATTTTCTTGGCTTGGAATTCTCTGGAAAAACATCTGGGCACCATGGTGAATGAGAGGGTTTGTCTCTAGACACAAAACCCAAATTCGAAATAATTTTTGACCTTCCTTTGTTGAACCAGTGGCGCTCTTGAAACTCAATGGCATCTCTTCCCTCCAATCGGACGGTTCGCAGATGGGTTTGGTTTCATCCATGAGGAAGCCAGACATCAGCATACCATGCTGAAATGCAAAATAAGTTCACCTTGATTTGGTTTGCTCTGCTTGAATTTCACATGTTGCAATTTCAGCAGTTTCATCAAGTTTTACTTTGGTTCACCGGGTCACAGCCGTGCAGTTGAAGTTGACCCCAAGGTCAAGTTCATAAGCAATAACAGTTTCTTGCGTTTGGCTGGTACACCATTTTGTGACATCAGTTTTATATTACATATAAACAATTTTTGTTTTATGAATTATTAAGAAATGAATTACCCCGGGAAATAGAAATTATTAAGGCGTCCTCTTGGATTTCCTAATGGTGAATATAGGCTGTGCCAACGGAGTTTTATCATGATTCCAGATTTGGCTGCTCAGCTGGTGACATACACAGAGCATCTGGGAAACACCTGCCCAGAGTTTGCATCCAGCCTTGCTCCAGGCCTAAGATACCCCTTTCCCACCAGGTTGATCTGTATAGCCCTGCCCCTATCCAACGACCTTTTCCTCTGAGGTGACAAAACAATGACCGGAACGTACATCGAAGTGAGTCATAGAACAGTGGAAAAAACGAAAAGGGCCGCAACAGTTTATTTTTGTTACTGAGCAAAGCAGAAAACAAAACCGTGAAAGTAGGGGCAACAGCAACACGCGGGAGATGGAGGGAGTCACTTTTGCTGTCAGGTGTGTCTTCTTTTGGAAATGCAAGTCAAGATCTTAATGGAAAACCACACCTATTCTTCCAGCTCTATTCTATTGTCTCCCAGGTTTTTTGGTTAGAGGTGTTCAGCATTAAAGGCGGACAAGGTGAAGCAAAATTAAACATCTATACAGAGGGCGAGGGACTGAAGCAGCAGTCACCAGCTTCTGTACAGCAGGTGAAACTGCCTCATCTAGCATTAACGTGAGCAAACTGATTTCACAGATAAAGTTGATCACTCTATGTTTTCTTGCTCAGCTCGCAATTGGATCAGCTGGGAGCAAGAAGGCACGGCCAATCAACAGCTGGCCTCTGCCACTTGTGGGGGACTCGGCCGCCAGTGTCCGTGTGTGATTGTGAACAGATGTGACATCATCACCCAAAGTTGGGGACTGCTGCTGACAGCGCAGCGACACAATGAGTTTGCCAGCTCATCATTTCCTCAACTAAGCTTGAATAGGCCACGCTCGCACCCTGGAGACTGACCCACTATGCCCAATGCGAAGTACAACCAATAAATATTGTAGAAATTGCTCAACAAATCCCTTATTTAAAGCCTGAATCTACTTTGGGTAGAACAATGTACAGCTATTTTATTTTTGTTTCTTGAAAAAGCTAAAATTCCATGTAATTTTCAGAGCTAATTGAGCCAGTACATTCACACTTTTTAGTTCTCTTTGGGGCTTGTGAGAATATTTCAACTTGTGAAGT
>JAOYSI010000012.1:1900885-1934503 GCA_025775065.1 Hiodon alosoides | reverse complement strand
TCTAAATCAGGTTGTGTCCTACGAGTCTAAATCAGGCTGTGCCCTACGAGTCTAAATCAGGCTGTGCCCTACGAGTCTAAATCAGGCTGTGCACTACGAGTCGAGTGCAGGCTGTGCACTACGAGTCTAAATCAGGTTGTGTCCAACGAGTCTAAATCAGGTTGTGCCCTTACGAGTCTAAATCAAGTATTTCTCCTTGTTTTCTCCCTTGTTTTTGTCTTTTTACTGTTGCTGTAAAAACCTTACAGAGCTCTAAAAGTCAGTCAAGATGTGCTCTACAGTCAGATTTAAAGGTCCAACAAAATCTGAAAGCATAATGCACAAACAGTAATACAGTGAAACAAATCATCGCTCAATGCCTTATAGCATTGTTAAGCAGTCTTTAACTCTACTTATATCCTAAACTACATTGTAATATTGAACATGAGCATTCATTCCTAATCCCAGAACTAAGTTCTAAATATATACAAAAAAATAAAATATATTTTTTGTAATATTAATGATTACTAGAAAACAAACTTACTCTGATGACCTCTGGACAGGCATAATGTGGGGAGCTGAAATGGTTAAAATATGGTTAATAGATAAAGCAAAGTCAAAGAGAATTTCCTTTAAAGGAAAAAGGTAAGTGTCGCGCAGACAGACAATCGGCACTCACCCACAGCTGGTCTCCAGGAGACTGTCTCCGACCTGCAACGATGCCATGCCAAAGTCTGCAATTCGGATGTTGTTCTTCTCATCCAGCAGCAGGTTCTCAGGCTTCAGGTCCCTGTGGCTGTGGAGGAAAGGGCGGGGCACTACTCACACACTCACTCCCGGCCTCACATTAAGAACAGCACACGTCTCATTGCAGTGAAAAGCCCTGCAGTGGACTATGGAGGGCAATACACTACAAAAACTTCAGTAATTAGTTCTCCTGAAATTAAGACACACTACTGTTAAATACAAAGTACTGTTTACATTTAATCCAGAATAAATAGCATACATATAAAAATTGGAGATTTTGACTGAGAAATTAGTGAATGTAACACTAAGATAGTGACTTTAACACTGTCGATATAACTCACTAGATAGTGATTTTAACCTGTAACACTGTCTATATAACTCACAAGACAGAGACTGTCGCACCGTTGATATAACTCATGAGATAGTGACTGTACCATGTCGATGTAACTCACGAGATAGTGACTGTACCATGTCAATATAACTCACGAGATAGTGACTGTAACACTGTTGATATAACTCACTAGATAGTGATTTTAACCTGTAACACTGTCAATATAACTCACAAGACAGAGACTGTCGCACCATTGATATAACTCATGAGATAGTGACTGTACCATGTCGATATAACTCACGAGATAGTGACTGTAACACTGTTGATATAACTCACGAGATAGTGACTGATCCATGTCTATATAACTCACGAGATAGTGACTGTAACACTGTTGATATAACTCACGAGATAGTGACTGTACCATGTCGCTATAACTCACCATATAGAGTGACTGTGACAGAAGTCCAGCGCAGAAATAATCTGTCGGAAAAACTTCCTAGCTTCTTTTGGTGTCAGCCTACCCTTTTTCACCAGGTAGTCAAACAGCTCCCCTCCAGACACATGCTCCAGCACTAGATACCTGCATTGAAGGGAGTGGGAGAGAAAAGGGAAAGGTGCAGGACGAGAATTTGCGACTGTAGCAAAATTTTAGCACTGTAGTGAATCGCCACTGACACAGTACACATTGACTAGAAACAAGTTCATTCTAGCTAATACTAGGCAACCCACATGGATGTACAGGGGCTAGGGAGGAGGAGTGGCAGACGGTATAAGGACTTACAGATATTTGTTATTCTCGTACACGTCGTGCAACTTCAGCACATGTGGATGTTCTATCAGTTTCAGGATTGCTATCTCTCTCTCCACCTAAACAAGACATACAAGAGGGGATATACAAGAAAGATATAAAGTTTATTAAAATTGACTTATCAACAACAATGGTTGCGTGAGTAACGCAGTGCTGCACCCAGTCATTCATATTATGTGACACTGGTACTGGACATTGTGGACAAATTCAGCAATGTAAAATACAGCAATCCATTATATATTTGCTAACTATTTTACTTTTTTTTAATGAAATAATAATTCTCAAGATAGGAAATCATAGTATTCTGTTTTTTTTCTAGGTAACGGCAACCCCTTATAAAAAAAAACCCAATTTATGAAAAAATCTAAGCAAAAAATTTAAGCACAAAAATATCCAGTCGTCTCTTTATAAACACATTCGTATTGAACAGATATGTGTGTGCATATGTTTTTTTTTTTTGCTGATTTCATGACTTTCATGAGGTTTTAGAGAAAGCAGTAACATGAATGCTGGCAGCACAGTGAATATGACACAAAAAGCACAGATGTGCACTGCAGATATTAGCATGCAACAATGGAGATTGCCCAAAGCTTTCTGGGCTCCCGAACCTTTCTGGGGGCAGGCATACAGTATATCCTTCACAAAAGCTGGGCATTAAATCACATAACGGCAAGAAAAGAAAAGCCTTTTCAAAATTGGTTGCTTGGCCTCTTCTGCACATACAAAAAGGAAGATGGTAGTCACAGGCAACAATGTGAATTTGTGTGCGAGTAATGAGCACTTCTACCTTCATTAGCACAGACTCTGACAGCTTTTCTCGGTTGACTATCTTGATAGCAACTTTCTGCCCAGTAATGCAATGAACCCCAAGCTTCACCAAACCTAAAAGAGACCCAGAGTTGGGCGGAGATGAAGAAAGAATGCTGTAAAAAAAGTCTTCATTTTTGCCTATTAAAACCTGTTTTCTACACAGAAAAGTACAGAAGTACCTGACACTCTCATTGAGGGCTGGCTCAATATTAGCCATGCAATATAGCCGGGTGTTTGGCTTTGCCCACTGGATATCAGCTGGGTCTTAAAGAGGATCAAATCTGACCCTGTCACTACCTCTAAACTACTTAATGAATTTGGTTGTGTCTTAAGAAAGCAGTATCTGTTACCAGAGAAACACCATGTATTATCTCCTTTTCAGAATGATGAAATAATTTTATGGCTGTGATTTACCTTAACATATCTATATAAAAATAACCTTCATAACAAAAATGTTAAAATTGTATTTCAACAGTAAATTCGACTAAACCAAAAAAAAAATATTTTACTAAACATTTTAACAAAACCTCACGCATTGTAGCTCATAGGTAAAGTATGTAATCATGCTAAAATGGAAACTCAGCACGGAGCCACAGTGCTAAGTCTATATAAACATGGTTGGAAAAAAAAACTAATGCAAAATATAAGGTGTCTTCTCAATCACACATTATAAAACTTTGAAATGCACATAAATTATTTGGATACTTTAATAACAACGTACATTATATGGATATTTCATTATTTACAGGTCTGACAACTAACACATAAAATAAAAACTTGTAGCACACAGATAACTAAAAAATGATCCTGTCATAATTATATCAAGAATATTCTTGTTTTAAAATTCAAATATACAGCCCAAATCTACTCATTTAACGTACAGGGCCTTCATTAAGAAAACATAGCCTAACTGACGTTTTTAATCTGTTATCATTATCTTCTCAAATTATTACTTAATGAAACCATGACGATGTAATAAAGACGTTTCTTACCCGTTTGCCCTTTTCCGAGCGTTTTTTCCAATCGGTAAGGCCCAACATATTGAGCCGACAGACTACCCGACAATTCCTTACTGGACATGCTGTGCAGATATTTAAAGCAAATAATAAAGGAATATGAAGAATGAGCTACACAATTTTTAGAAGGCAGAAACTATCCGTCCTATATGCATAACGGTAGCGTAAAGACATTACAATTGATAGCGATGAAACGGCTAGGGAGACGGAGAGGTTGTAGCAGTGACGTTAATTTGTGGCCTACTCCTCTGCACTTGAGTTATTTTGTGTGGTTATTGTATTCCTGGAAACATTTTTACTAATTTTAATTTGCCAAGCTCTGCCTCTGGTCCATGTTTCGATCGGCGGCGAAAATAAATTGTTTCAATATAAAGGAAATAAGGGGAGATGGAAATAATGAGGGAAGGGTACGGGTAGAGGTGGAAGACAGAAGGATGCACTCTGACGGACCAAACGAGGTTAAAATTAAGCCCAAACTATATTAAGACTTTTATAGATATTAAAGTTGTTAAAGTTAAGTATTATATATAAATATATTATTTTAAATATAAACAACAATATTTATATTTGAATCTGTCCTAAGCAGGGTTATTAATAGACCACGCAAAACCGATAGCTGGTGTAATCGTCTGTCTTCTCCTTAGGATTTCATCGGTCGGTGTTTTGTTTTTAAAAGGAAAAGACATCGGTACAATAAACCGTATTAATCAGTCTCTCTCGATATGTTCCTGCCTCCCTCCCATCCCACATTTCCCTCTGTCCACTATATTTCTTCAAGTCGCCTTTCTTGATTTCAATCCTAATTTAATCTAAAACATTATTTAAAAAAAAAAAACATAAGTGCTAAATATGTAATATACGAGGCAGATAATGATACATCTCCCACCCGCGAGTTACAAATAAATGGAAATTTGCTAACAACACAACCACCCTGTCCGTATCCTTCGGTTATCCCAGTTCCCCATCAATATCTGTCCATAGTTAAATCTTGCCTCTATATGCAATCTGATTTATTGGGTAAAACTATAGTTTTTCTTAATTAGACGTTACGTTGGTTTTGGTACAATATAAAGCTTTTCCAGTGAAGCAAGCATCTTTAGCTGGCGTAGAACTCTTCCCCCTCCCTCTCTTGCTCTCTCTCCCCCTCCCTCCACTGTCTGTGTGCATATCACAGCATCTTCCCGTCCCTTCGTTTGCCGGTCCCGGTTTCGTCATTCAGCGTGTTCCTTTATATCAAAAGTCTTATTGATGATATTCCGAATAAAAACTTTCTCGTGTATCGATGTTCTTTGAAAAATAAACCGCGTTTCTTAATATCTGTAAAACGCTATTTTCTCCGTCCTCTCTTCCTTCTCCTGATCCGATACGCGCAACATCAGCATCCGGGTCCCACTCTCTCTCCATCCCCGGCCCCCTCCCTTTCTAATTTTCTTTAGTTATGCTCGCATCTTACCACTCCCTGCACACACCTTCTTTTCTTCCAGATTGTGCATCATTATACCATTAAACTTATATTATATGTGGGCTTGTCACAACATTTTTTATCTGCCTCTCTTTCTGCTCATCTTGTAGGCTTCAATGGGAAATAATTAGCAAGAGCCCAAACCGGAGTTTATTTCTATTATGTTTTACAAGCTGCAAGTATTGTTTTAGTTCTCTGAAGTTTATTTTTTTTTTAAAGTTTATATTTCTTTCATTTGTTATAAATGTTGGAAATACTAGAGCTCAACGTTCGTAGGACTGTAGACTATATATAAAATACCAACCATCCAGTAAGATATGATTAATTTTGATTATGATCCAATAAGATTATGATTATATATATATATATATATATATATATATATATATTGTATTATCTTGTGGGCACACAAGATCCGTCCATAAAATACAGCAAACTTAGTTGCTGCATGTGTACAGAGCACTCTTCTCTATTATAAATCACTTCGCTTTGCAACCTTTTTTTTAAATATAGCTAACAGTATTATTTAATCATTATTTCCAAGAGTCAACAACTGTGTCTATTGTGTATCAAGGGTACCCCGTATTCAATTTCACAAATGTCACATTCAAAACATATTTCCGGTTTCCCTGTCTTGCATGTCTAATCTTGTACACATGGGGGCAGCAGTGGCGATGATCTGATGGACACCGAGGAAAAACAGTGCAGGGCATTAATCTGCTCCCTGGCAGTTTATTTCACTTTCTCTAATTTATATGTATCGGGGCTGTTTAAATATGTTAAACCCCACTTACATCATATACTGCGACATTTAGCCATGTACAAGGAAATGGTTGCAATCTGAACTTTAGTATTCAGTTTTTGAATATGTAAACATTGTACCATTCCCTACCTTTAGATATCAGTGTTTTGTAGAATTTAACCATTGAGTTTAAATTGTTTCTCCCCCGTTCCTCATGTCCCACCCACTTCTCTAGCCATGTGTCTCCCTGGCAACCCCCCTCCCCCTTTCCCTATCTGTTACTTGCACAACAGACTAAAATATCTCCTTCTTCCTCAGCAACATTCCATTCAGACAGTAATTCAGTCTCCCCTGTGATATATAGTTACTATAAAGAAAGTTCTAACACCCCACTTTTGTGGCATGCTGCGTGTGTGGTGGAGGGTTTGCATTTAGTTCAGTTTGGGTACACCATAGAATGGAAACATCCCTGTCACACATTTGAATCATGTTTTTGTAGGTTGAATGCATTATATTCAGTGCCAAAGGTGGATAACGTCACATACTAGCTTAAGAAAATTAAGTTTAAGAATTCCTTTACATTTTATTACTAAATAAAATTGAAGAGGAAAAAAATTTAAATAGATAAATACTAATGGATTAGAAGGGGAATTTTAAGAAATGTCTTAAGTACTGGTCTACAGGAAGTGACTTAAGTATATAAACCAGAGACAAATTTGACCTTTATGACCATGTGCCCAAATTGTTTGAACAGCAACACCCACCATGTTACAATTCACATTCTTTATGGAACATGAGGTACAAACAAAGACACACCAAAAACTTATTTCACAATATTCAAGTTTGATATAAACCACAACTGAACTGTAATTTCTCAATAAGAAAACAAAGTTGAATTACAACAGTATAAACTTTATTTCATATAATATACATGTATGAGAGTCTCCATAAGTAGACCATTCACATTAAAAACCAGTATGGCTTCCAGTATGACACACATGTCAGTGTAGTTTGCTATATATATATATATAGATCTCACAGTCTACAGGGGGTTTTTGAAGTCCCCCTTCACATCGTTATGAATTAGTCCAGAGCAATGTGCAAAGGGGAATGCTGGGAAAGTGGAGGGCTCAGAGCAGTAGACCTAAAAGTGGGAAGGACAATTAATTAATACATTCAAGCAACAAATTAACACGCTGTGGCCACTTTGTTACAATGTTGCTACATTACACAAGTTTTTTAGCAGAGATGGCAAAGAACGATTGCAGAAAGTACAGTAGAAATGGTTTCAGACACAGCCCAAAGACTCACTTGGCTCAGGCGTTCAGCTCTTCATTCTTCACAATGCTTCTGTTGCAGTCTTCAGACAAGCCTGGAAAGCCTCCATCAATTCTTTACAGCCCTCCTCTCCCTTCTCTTTCACACTAAAAGAGAAAGACGGTTAGCCTGATACAGCAAATAAATCAGAGGGTTAATAGAGTACATGTACTCTGGTGAGGTGGTGCATCACTAGAAATGGCCGCTAGAGGCAGGGGGGATTATTAGAGTTACGTTGTGCCAGTACAGAGGCAGACACTGACACAACACATTAGAGTGATGGGGCGAAAGAGAGCAAGAGAAAGAGAGTGGAGAGAAGGGGGTGGGGTGTTGAAAATAAACAAAACAGATTGAAAATGGAGAAACACTGACAGTGAACGGTAGAGGAAATTGCCATGCAGGCATCAGATTTTAAAATTGCCACTTGAAGTTCCATTTTATAACTAAAGCCGTTTCCCCATTCTTGGCCATCTAAAACAGAGGTGGTCGCCTATACCAGTCAGTTCCACCCTCCCGGTCACTTGACGCAGTGACACAGCTGGCAGTTTTAGATTAAAGCGGTTTAGTGGAGCTCCGACTGTGTGCAAAAGGAGGGGGGTTGAGTAAAACCCAACAGTGATGCCTCATAACTGGCATGGCACCAAATTGGGCAGACAAACACAAGCGCAGGAAGACAGAATCCTCTCAAGGGAAACTACGCCACTCTTTCATCTTGACGTGCCCATTCCCATATAGAATGAATTCACTGCTGTAAACTTAATTTGCAATCAACAGCATTGTGATGCTCATAGAAGACCTACTTTATGTCCAATAGCCTTAGAATACTCTTATAGGGCCGGAAAACGTAGGAAGCCTGTCAATTGTATCATGTTGATCTGAGGAAGGAGATTAAGCAATGCTGATGTAATGAAAACTAAAACATAGGATTAACTGGCAGGAATCACACTGATGCCTCCATCTTGATCTTCTATGGACATGCGCACACACACACACACACACACACACACAAAAAAAAAAAAAACTTAGCAGGCAAAGCAATGATTACTAGATACGTAACCAGTAGGTCAAAGGTAAACATCCCTGAAGGGTTAGGGTTAAAGTTAGGGTTTCCTTAAGAAGAGTACTTTGAATTGTTTCAGTATTTATCCAGATGTATAAGCTGATGCAATTCTCTCTGGCTCAGAATCTAAACCAAGCAATTTAGTTTTGGAGCACCTCAAAGCCATGTACATCAGCCAGACCTTCTCCTCCTCCAGAGTTTATTCCTGCTTATTTTTTTAATATACAGCTACTCTGGTCTAAATTGATAAATGTGTGCTAGGTTCCAAATGACTAGATAAGCTCCAAAACATGCAATTCAGAGTCAAGAGAATGGAGGGTAATTTCATGAGCAAATAGTGCTATGAAATCCATTCAAATTTGGCATGAAACACTGCACATCCCATTAGTCAAAATAGTGAATTAGTATTAAAAAAAAGTCAAGTTAATGTAAATAACCATTTCAGCATCACAAGTCCAATTACCATATGTACTAGCAAAATGGCAGACCTTCGCCATGTACAGGGATATTGCTCAATGTGCCCCAACAGGTTTAACCCAAAGAATAGATACATCCTGAAGAATGTCAACTGAGCTTATCTTTAGGGGGCCCCAAACAATATAAAAAGGTACACGCATGTAATGTCTACAGATTTTGTCCTTTTGCTGAACAATTTGTGCAGTGATTGTACCTTAAGCAAAATGGTGGACTTGCACTTGCAAATGACCAATGCACACAATATTATCTCTTAATACTTATTTTAAAAATAATTGCACACAATAACCATTCAGACTTAAAGCTTAAACAGCATTTAGTAAAACAGGTAAAAAATTTAAGAGTACTGCTTGCACAGTTTAAACCATCACAGCAATTCATAATAGTTTTTATACGGTTTTAGAACACAGTTTTTAAATACTTATACATAAACCTTCAGATTGTTTAAGACTACAGAGACCAATCAGATTGTTTAAGACCACAAATTTGAACAGTCAATTGACGGCACATGTGTGCTTTGATGTCCGACATACATGCAACCTTGAAGGTCAGATATTTATGGTCATTTCAAACATAGCTATAAATACTTGAAGGGAGTCCATTCACATTGCCAATGCTACACCCTTGCCACAGTTGGTCAGCATCTAATGGTATGTATGTTTCAAGTCAAATGTTTAAATGAAAAAAACATAACAGAATGCCTCGTTCAATGTGTCCTTTCAGAATATCAAGTATGTGTGCAAAAACGTCAAAATGTGTGCACAATTGCCCAGAATTATAAGGATGTGACATTCATGATAACCCCTATTGAAACCAGATCCCCTCTTTCAACTGGTTATCACAATCTTGCACTCTCAGCTTTCTCTGCTTTTGCACGCAAGTTTTTAATCAGGCCTACACAGGCCCTCGCCCTCAGTCACTCCCTCCATCCACCACCATTACACAAGAGTAAGAGTGGGCTGGGGTCAAACGGTCATTGGATAATGCATTATGAACAAAGTGGGTCCTGGAGATTATCACAGGTTATCCATGTTGCACACAAGGACAGTTACGCAATTCATTGTCCAGGTTGCACACGTTACATCAGAGATATCGAACCATTTTTGACATTGTGCCGACATTGAGAACCATGATGGCAACCAGTTAAACAAGCTAGAGAACTAAACTGTCACACACTATGGTGCACCACACAACAGAAATCTTCTGAGCATTGATGAAGCAGGGGACATAGAGATCAAGACCGGCAAATTCCACAAGCCAAATCAAGCATGCATGTTCAGTCACACCCCCCCCTTATGACAGCATGCAACTGCCTTTTATAGGACCACCAGTCTCCATTCTCATCCCTCCCCATCACACAGGACAATTCTTTAATGTGTACACAGCCCTTCTACCACCATTTTATCAGACATGTCAGAGGTTAACATATTAGCAACCTAGCCTTTGAGAATCATGTAATGTTCACTGCAGCAGGTTACATCTAGAGAGGTCCACTGCCATAGGCCAACCACAGGACAGACATTTAAAGACGCATCTGGTTTGGAGAGTCCATAAAGGAACTGGAAAAGGTATCCCCAAACAAGGGTCACACTCACCATTTGTCCAGATCAGCCTTGATGACCTGACACTGTGCGGGGACGGGAGCCTCGGCCTGAGCAGCGGGTGTGTTCTCAGAGTCAGACATTTTCGTAGTGTGTCTGCGTGCATGTGCAAGCCGGGGCAGAAGAGAGCATTAGAGGGAGAGTTGGTGGGAGGGGACAAGGGAGGGAGTGTGCGCACAAATGAGGGCACTTGTCAGGAACTGAAAAATGTGAGTGGCCAGAGGCGACATGTCAGCAAGAACAACAAACTTCAGAGAGGGAAAAGAGGAGAAAAAAAGAAAAGAAAAAAAAACCCACCACACCCTACCCCACACACAGAAGCCAGAGTGAATCCCTGACAACTTTCCTTACTTTGCCTCTGAGAACAGGGTCAGGCTTTTTGCCTGGGATTCTGAAATCTGAATCTAAACCACGCTGCAAAAAGACACCGTCAGAACTAGCTTTGTTGGCAAGAAGTATAAAAGGACTTCCTCGGTGCTCGACTTTTTGATCTCAATGCAGAGTATAAATCACCTCACCAAGTTGGAAAATGTGCCACCTACTGGGCATCCGTGATCATTGCCCAAGCAATGGACTACATTCCAATTGCGTACCCTAGAGGGATCGATCGCATTACTGACCAACTGAAACTTCAGTAGGTGTCATTGCGGTTCCCATGTAATTCAGTAACTTAACTTCCAAAAAATTACAGATTTGTCAAGTTATAAAGGATGTCGCTTAAGTTGAAAGAATAAATACGCCATCGTTTTGTTAAAACGTAAATGGAGTTCATAATTATGAACGCCTTAATGAATGGACAGATGTCTGGAACATTATAATTCAAACAGTAATACACCAACAAGATCCATCCTGTCCATCAAATTATTTTTACACGCCGTACAGCACTAAAGACTAACCGTGAAAAACAGACTTAAATGGCTTCACAGCTGCAGCGCTGCTAACTAGCCTAACTATGTGCATATGGCCAGAAGACCGGTTGGGCGCAGGCTCAAGGTCAATGGGTTCACGGTGAAAATGTTCATTTTAAAAGCTGAAAACGACCTCAATGACAAGCCGGTACGCCTTTGTTTAACATTACTACACAGACAAGGGTATCCCAACAGACGTTGGTAAACTTGAACATCTCTTTGCTTGCCGAAACTTGTTGAAAAGCGGAGCCCTATAGGATTCACCGTCATTAATGAAATGATAAGTCTAAGAAATTAACTGCAAACACAAAAATAAAAACACATCAATTACAATAACCCGGAATGGTACTGTTAAGAGCTTTCAAATATTAAACCAAAGCGTTTAAACAAAACTGAAATAGATTTTATTAGTTTCAACTACTTCGCATTAAACTAAACTTGCTAAAGTTTTGCATTAAACTCAAGCTAGATCTTCTTAGATCTTGCGAATTAGAACTTATTCCGGAAACAAATTTTAATCGTCTGCTTTTTAATTTAGAAACGATATGTGTGTTTTCAACCGTGTAAAAAAACAAACAAAGAAAACAATAATCAGAAAGTAAAGGCAATCCTGCGAATTTAAAAAAAAAAAAAAAAAAAAAAAAAAACACGTAGCGTTGTTTTCCTTACCGCTGCCTTCGCAACTAGTCCCTGAACGTGGGGGGAGGGGGCTACTCTTAAGTGGCAAACACACCTGTGACCAATTGCTTCTCCCTTACGACGAAAATTCTATATTCCGGCACTTATTCCATGACACACTCTTCTTACATTTATCGTTGATCAGTTTCGAATAACTTTGTATTTCACACAATATATATTTACGTATTCAGGCTACCTGGAAGAATGAGAAGATCAATGACCATGTCTTACCACTCAGAGTTGCAGTAGCTGGTAAGTTATGTCTAGTTAGTCCACAACATTTTTGAACCAGCCTCCTGTACCTTGAGACAAAGACCTTCTTGACATGCAATGTTCCTAGTTGTAGGTTTTAATATTCAACTATGATTCAGTAAGACTCTGACACTTTTAATTAAATTACCATTAGGCCAAAATGTCATCCACATTTATTCCCATAATATGCTACTTTTATATATGCTACATATATTTATATAATATGCTACCTGACTGGACCAGACAGAACTGGATCTCGAATTCAATGCATAATGTTTAACTCTCACACTGTGTCCCTGTAGCCCTGGATTTTGACCCCACAAAGTGCCTACATAAATAAATAACTGATATACAGGCAGCGTTTCTACCATACCTACCATTAATGGAGTAGCTTGTCCCAATCTACCCAGTTTGTGTTTTCATCTTTGGCCAAACACAAATGTTAGATTAAAATAAGAAAATAAAGAAATTCTTTCAAAAATATTTGTGGAAGAAGTTTCAAATGCCTCGAATTGCGTGGAATTTTTGGATACTTATCTCTCGGGACTTACACACTCACAAATTGACAGAAGAATTGAAAGAACAAGGCATTGTCAGTATAAAGACCAGATAGTGGGGGGTCTCTCTACCCACAACTGGTTAAATGGTGAAGAGAGGCCCTTCCCAATTAATCAAGCAGGTAGCATTGGTTAATGGGCGACCACCAAGATGGTAAAACAAGTCAAGTGAAAACTCCACATTACAAACAGCACAACTCAGATAGCACAGACTGCTTCCAGGTGAACAAATAGCACAGACTGTTCCACGTGAGCACATCTCTCATAGTGCTTCAAAATGAGGAGTTGGGCATCAAAAATCACTACTTACTCCTTACACATGGATACAGTGCCATGAAAACGTTTTTGCCCCCTTCCTGATTTCTTAGTGTTTTGCATATTCGAGGCATGATGTGTTGCTTTTGGAGATCTGTCAGCCTACTTCATTTTGTCAGACAGGTTCAAGGGATTTTTTGATTCAACAGGTCTGGCATTAATCAGGCCTGGGTGTGGCTAGTGAAACTGAACTCAACTTTCCAAAAAATGTGGTTAATCACAGTTCATTCATGATTTAACAAGGGGCAGGCAATTACTTTTTCACATAGGGCCAAGTAGGTTTGGATAGCTTTTTTCCCTTAAAAAAATGAAATCATCATTTAAAAACTGCATTTTGTATTTCCTCTTTGTCTAATATTAAAATTTGTTTGATGATCTGCAACATTTAAGTGTGACAAGTATCAGTCTGGAATGTGTTACAAAGCCATTTCTAAGGCTTTGGGACTCCAGTGAACCACGGTAAGAGCCATTATCCACAATTGGAGAAAACAGTGGTGAACAGTGGTGAACCTTCCCGGGAGTGACCGGCCTACCAAAATTACTCTAAGAGCGCATCGACGACTCATCCAGGAGGTCATAACAGAACCCAGAGCAACTTCTAAAGAACTGCAGGCCTCACTTGCCTCAGTTAAGTTCAGTGTTCATGATTCAACAATAAGAATGAGACCAAAAATGGCATCCATGGGAGCGTTCCAAGGCGAAAGCCACTGCTGAGCAAAAAGAACACAATGGCTCATCTCACATTTGCCAAAAAACATGATCCCCCCAACACTTTTGGGCAAATTGTCTGTGGACTGACTAGACAAAAGTTGAACTTTTCGGAAGGTGTGAGTCCCGTTACATCTGGCGTAAAATTAACACAGCATTTCATAAAAAGAACATCATACCAACAGTCAAACGTGGTGGTAGTGTGATGGTCTGGGGCTGCTTTGCAGCTTCAGGACCTGGACGATTTGCTGTAATTGATGGAACCATGAATTCTGCTCTCTACCAGAAAATCCTGAAGGAGAATGTCCGGCCATCAGTTCGTGACCTCAAGCTCAAATGCACTTGGGTTATGCAGCAGGACAATGACCTGAAGCACACCAGCAAGTCCACCTCTGAATGGTTTTGGTGTGGGCTAGTCAAAGTCCAGACTTAAATCTGATTGAGAAGCTGTGGCATGATCTTAAACAGGCCGTTCATGCTTGAAAGCCCTCCAATGTGGCTGAATTAAAACAATTCTGCAGGTTTAGGGGGCAACTTTACTTTTTCACATAGGGCCAGGTAGGTTTGGATAGCTTTTTTCCCATAATATATGAAATAATTTAAAAACTGCATTTTGTATTTCCTCGGGTTATCTTTGTCTAATATTAAAATTTGTTTGATCTACAACATTTAAGTGTGACAAATATGCAAAAAACTAAGAAATCGGGTAGGGGCAAATACTTTTTCACGGCACTGTGTAAACACATGCACACTCACAGATACACATCAACGCCATCATCCTCAGCTGCACCAGAGAGATCTGTCTGAGACTATCAATTTTTAAACGTCAAACAACATTTTGATGATGGCATGATTCAGAGGCTTGGGCCAATGCTTAAATTTCTCATGTTTAAGATTTGCCAGTTCAATTTGCCATTCAGTGCCCTCTGTGCAAAGGTGGATTACTTGTGGACCAATCCATTCAGTAAGGGGACTGTGATGTTTGACCACGAGTGCTATACAGTGGCACATTCTGACATTACTAAGGGGTCTAGACCCTTAGGTGACATTGATACTGTCACCTCCTTTAGCACAGGAGACCTGGATTTAAGTCTTACTACCGCCACAGCAAAGTCTAACTTCCTATGCAATACACTTATATGTATTGTGTTATAGTGTGAGAACAAGCAGTCAACCACATGTCAGTATTCGCTACCTGTATTTTATGCATCTGTGCTATTTGGAACATGAAGTTCCCTTCATAATAGAAACATACTGAAAACATCTTACCATTTGGATTAAGGTTTTATATACTATGACTTTAACTTTATGCAAGTCAAACAGAGATTAAAGCTTCAGGAACACAATATATTTGTTTTTCTTTTTTATATGTATTTCATTCTTAGTTTCATTCATGTTTCAGTGGGTGGGGGGAGGGGTTTTGGTTGAAAAGATGAAAAAATTATTAGAGAAAAGTTTTTAGTCTAAGTTTCATGTAATTCAAAAATTGCCTGGGATCCATTGAAACAATTGCAATACATTTAGTCTTGAATAAATTGAAGGGTCATCACAACCCTCTCACACTTTTAAAACAATTTATCTAGAGTACAGAACATCAAGTAAATTTGAGCAAAATATTGGAAATACAATCACTGTAAATCAATTACTGGGATTCAAAATGCAGGCATATAATGGTGCATTTAGCAAAAGAAAAGCTTGTAATTGTAAACATAAATTTAAAAAAACTGGGAATCATGTTAATCATCGTGCGAATAAATGTCCCCCTAGAGACAAGGGGAAGCACATGATGTTTTGATCCAACTCCTGATGTCAGATGTCCTGGTACCTCATGATTCCACCTTTAGTATTCATTCAGAAAGATAGAAAGACAATGTTTCTCATTATTAGGTAATGATGAGCCAGAGCTACTTTAAGACCATAAAGAAGCAAAAAATAGCTCGAAATAAACCCAATGAATACACAAACAAGAAAACCAGGGAAAATATAAAGCAGTGATTGGCAGAGAGCAAAAAATCGACAGAGGATAAACGACAGAGTGAGAGATGGCTTTACGATCCCAAGGACGCAAGCTTAATTTAACACGTGAGAATTTGTGCCTGAGCTTCATTGCTTGATTGGGGTGATGGCGAGACCCCCCACACGTATCTGTCTTCCCGTCCGTCTCTGTTTCTTCTTAGCAATTATTATTATAATGCTATATGTATATTGCTATATATTACAACATTGGTCGCCACAGCAGTTTTGATGTTCATCCTCATATCTGTCTCCCTGTCTCCCTGTCTCTTAGTCACAGTGCTGCTGTGTGCCTTTGTCCAGTCTCACGCCATAGGAATCAACGACTTACTGGAAAGAGCATCTCAGCTATCAGATAAGCTTCACTCGCTCAGCACAGCCCTGACAAACGATCTGGTGGGTATCCGCTCGTGTCCAGTCTGTCAGTGCATGTTGTCTGTGCGGACATTCTCCCTGGGTCATTGTTCTCTCTTTTGCTCTCTCACCCTCTGTCCATCAGGACTCCCATTTCCCTCCCATGGGAAAGATAATGATGCCACGTCCGTCTATGTGCCATACTTCATCTCTTCAGACCCCCAGTGACAAGGACCAAGCGCTCAGAGTGCCGGTGGGTTCAATACACGCTGCGTCTCTTCCACCCCTTCTAGTGGGATCCCTTTGCATCCTCTTGGTATTTTGCCTGGAAGATTTGAATACTTAAGGCCACGCCAACCGCTGTGTTTGAGCTGTAGGCACCATAATCTATTAGTGTGTTACGATGACTTAAAATGGTGGAAATCTCATTTGCGTCTTCTCATTCAACCTCTTCAGGAATCCGAGCTGCTCTCTCTCATTCGCTCCCTGCTAATTTCTTGGAATGATCCTCTGCTTTTGCTCTCTTCTGAGGCCCCGACTCTCCCACATCCCTCTTATGCTGCCATCTACAGTAAAACTAAAGAACTGCAGGAAAACTCACACAATCTGAATGCTGGGCTGGACCGGCTGATACACAAGGCAAGTCTACTCGCAGTGTTTCACTCTTCACCTTACAGAGCCATGCAGCATATTTTTGGACTTGGGTATTAATGCATCTCAGTGTGGTGGAAAGCATCACCACGTCCACATGTTAATAATAAGACAGATCGTGGATCAGCTATGCTATCCTTGAGCAAGGTACTTAACCTGAATTGCTTCAGTAAACGTACAAGTGGATGAATGTAGAACTTGTACTTGCTTTAGATAAAAGCAACTAAACTGTAATAGTTTCCTGTCTGTTGTGTAGATTGGCCCGTCCTCCCAGGCTTTTTCCCCACTCCCCTTCAGTGGAAATGACCTTGGCCATGACAAGAGCTCTCGTCTCATCAACTTCCACTTCCTGCTGTCCTGCTTCCGGAGGGACTCCCACAAAATTGACAGCTTCCTCAAAGTTCTACGGTGCCGGGCAGCCAAACTGCGTCCAGAACAGTGCTAAAAGAACCAAAACTTTTTTGTCCCTGCACATCATAATGCATAACCAAAATAGACTGTGATGCAATGGGGTGGGGTAGTCAAAAAAGAGGTTTACCATAACATTAGATTTTGAATTTTCATAAATCTGGATTTACCCTGAGGCTACACCTTAAAATAGTTGTCTCGAGATTGTGAAACCATAACTTAAATATTGAATCTATTTTGCAATTATTCTGTTTGTGTAAACCACTGAAGGAAACAATCTACAATAATTTCTCATAACTAAAAAAAAAACTGACAAATTGTTTATTCCAAGCCATATGTATAATGTTAAGGATCATGAGATACAGCAATATTCACTTATATTATTGCTGAAATATTGGTATGAATACAGGTTGTCTAGTATCTTCTTAGAAAGTAACATTAAATATAGGACTACTTTACAAAAATTACAATAAAAGTCCATCTTGCAAAACATAAGTGTTGTGAGCTCAGTACCTTTTGAAAAACAAATGATAATTTAGTCACTTCTATGTGATGAAAGTAATACCTAATCACAGTCAGCACACTATCATTCTGTACAACTAAAGCCATGTGCAGTGTGAGCTTTACGTATTAATTCATGAGACAGGCCTAGTCTGTGACTTACACTGCAATACACAAACACAATGCAAAAGTATGTTGACGCCTGTAGCAGTGGAACTACTTATATAACGCAACCTTGCGGCTTGATTGTCCACTAATACAAGGGGTGTGGGTTTACTTCCAAAAGGTTATGCAGAATAGCTACCAGGACACTGTGGGAAGTCCATTACAAATAAATGCCAGCCTTTAACACTTATCACCTGCATAATGAAATTCTGAAGGGCACAACCAGAAGCTGCAGCAAAAACTTAAATAAAATAAACCAGATTAAAAATTTTATTCACAAAAGGTATTAAGAGTTCAGAAAGGATGCGCTGATCATTTATGTCAGCGTGGAGTGTGTAAACATGCAAACTTCACACAGGTATGTATAAGAAACAAGCCAAGACCAACCACTTTCCTCATTGTTTTATTATAAAACGGAGCAAAGGCAAACCAAAAAAAACAAAACCCATAAAAACATCCAGTCGGACCCACTTCACAGTACACCTCACACTCATGGCCTGCACCCACGGGACTGTTGACCCCACCCACTAGAATACATACATACAAGGCCAAATCTGTGCACTCGAAGCAATAGTCCCAGTACTGAACTAAGCGTAAGAATGGGTCCCATCTGGCCTTTGAAACTCAATTGGCCTGCACATTCATTTCATGAGCCAACTGTACCCTTTAACCCTCTACTAGTCAGTTAAACCAGCAATACTAATCAACTTCACTTTAAAGATTAACTAGTATTACACTATTCCTTTCCTCCTGCTGGTGGAGGGCCAGCCGCGTTAGCAATGAATTCTGACCAACATTGTGAAATAATTCGAAGTAACCTGGTAAAAAGTGACAGTCTACATATTCTTTACAGAACCAAAACTTAGTTACAGCTCCCCAGTTGTCTCTTCATATAAATAACACTAAGTATCACATCACTGAATACCACACAAACATCAATTTATCTTAAATGTTAAAAGATTAATGCCATATAGAACGACAACAGCGATGTGATATTGTGTGACATTTGATGAAGAGCTTAAGAAGTTCTGTGACCTCTGCAAGAAGTATGAACCAAAGACAAATTCACACTGAACAGTCTTGTGATGGAACATTTACACCGGTCAGAATTCACGTGAATCACCACATCTGTCATTGGGAAAGTCATGACCTATAGTTCAATGGAATTCAAAATTCAATAATGGCAGACATGCACTCCCCCATAAGGTGACATAAAATAAAGAAACCTACAGGTAGGAAGTGCATTTCAGAAAAGGGGGGGGGGGGGGCTGCCACGTTAGTCTCCTATGACAAATTAAAATGGAGACAGAACAAGAGGTTCTCTTTACATAGCATAAACAGTGAGGGGAGCTAGGGGTCAGTATGTGTGCTGTACTAATAACCATCATTATAATGATTGCTCTGTTGAGTTTGGTGATATAATAGCCTTCAGAAAGTGAGAGGGCAGAGCACATGTAAAAGGCATTCCATGTGACCACTGCACAATAACGTTGCCATGGACGTAGGTCACAAAACAAAACTTTAAAATCAAACTAAATATTTCACAAAAAAACAAAAATGGGATATCCTTAAAATTTTGCAAACAACTGTCACAGCTTATGTAAAAACCTAACTGGCACACAGATGGACCCCAGAGCTCCTTTCTGTAGCTAGCGCATCCTGTATTCAGATGTTCTTGACACTTCACAGAGTTGACCCTTGAAATCGATATCCACAGTGAAGTCCAGGTCCCGCTAAAGAGGGGGAAATATTAAAATATTAAAAACAAACAAAAAAGGATAATATAACAGGATGTACATGTAACCGCGTCACACAGAGCACAGCACTTCAATGACTCTTTACATGGCACGCAAGCAAGGGACAAGATCCTTTTTGGACATTCATGGAGATGGCCCGACAGCAGTAGTAGCTTTTACTACAGACTGGTCACTCATTAAGATTCCAGCTAGTAAACCTGCAGTCAACTGTAGTCCTGTTACCACGAGGCTGAAAAGACAAGTCAAGTTTGTGGGAAATTGTAAGGAAGGAAGAATAGCAAAAGCTTACATTGTTCTTGACATTTGGTTTCATATTAATTGTGCCAAATATCTCCTCTCCCGTCTTGACTGTTAGATAGTCATCGAGGTAAAACACTGTCTGCTTCCAGTGGGTGTACGGAGACTCCGGGCCTGAAGAGGTGAATAGGTTAAAGGATCATCACACACACACTCTTAACACACCAAGTGGGTAATTTCAGGAAAACAGGTCAGATCAGAGGTCTGTTACATTTAGCCAGACCAGGTTACACATCTGAAACGTGCCATAATAATGAAATAAATTGTTACTTTCAGCAAACAGATCTAAAACACACTAAGCAATGACACTTCTGATGCGCTGTGATGTTCGTGTCACTGCAGGCACACTCACTGGTAGAGAATCCGGTTCTTTTGTGGCAGCGGGTAAATTCGATGTTGAAGTACGTTACCAACGCATGGATATAATCATTCCTTTTCACCTGCAGGCAGAAGGGCGAAGTGAAGGACAGGTCCTCGATTTTCACAGTATAGATGTCCACCTCCTGAGAAAGAAAGACAGGAGGGTGAATGACCTACACAAAACATGCCCATGCTCACAAACACAAATTACATGTCCAATTCAAACTCCTGCCAGTACTCCATAAGAATACTGAATAAACACATCTTTGGACTGTATAAACCACTCAGTTTTTGGGCCAACGACAACTATGGCTGTGACTACATGCCCACCATATTGTTAATTTTCAGTTAACTCATCAGAAGGTTTTTAGCAGTCAAATGTCTCCTAATCTCAGTGGTTAAGAACTGCTTGCTAAAAAAAAATCTAGGGAGCATGCATGATACTAGCCTTGCATTATAAGTGCATCAAATCATAACTAGGTCAAAATTCTACTAGCTCATTCCATTTTGAACAATTAAGCACAACTAAAAGCATGAATGGGATGTTTGGACCAACAGGAAATCTCCCGCTCTCCTTAGTCAGGAAATCTAACCTTGATGAGGCAAGCACTGCTGACTAGTTGTTTGGGATCCACCACATCCACCAGTGGCTCTTTGATTGCAACCTCCTTAATGCAGGACATGTCAAACCCGTATACGTTCTCCCACCCTAAGAGAAAGAGTAGTAGTATTAAAAGAGAATAATATATTAAAAATTGAAAACTTGTCTAGAAGAAGACTCCCTTACAGTGAATTTTGTAGTCCTTGTACTGCCTGTCCTCAATGGCTGTGACATACAACGTGGCTCTGTCAGGAAATATCAATCCGTCAGGTTTCTGCAGGAAGAAGGGTGAGCCTCACTTAGATAAACTTGCTATTCTAAGAACATTTTCCACTTGCTATGTGCGACTAGCATCCCACAGCACAAATGCTGAACCATTGTCTATAAAAACAACCTCTAGCTCATTACAGAGACCCAGTGCATGTGTCATGTTCAAAGGAACCATCATCAACTGACCAGCCACTTGTCACGGGCATAAATGACCGTGTTCAGCATGGACTCGTAGAAGAGGCAGTAACCCATCCATTCAGAGATGATGATGTCCACGTCTTTCACAGGAAGCTCCACCTCCTCCACCTTGCCCTTGATGATGGTCACAACTGGTGAAAAAATTAGCAGTGCAGGCCGTTATGGATTTTACTACATAGACAAAACACTGGAGGTTATCAACATTAACTGGGAGGGGGAACTTTTATCCAAGGATACCGTCAAGGAAGAAGCAAAGTGGAGGACATTTGAATCATGGCATGAATACTTACTGTGGTCCAGCTTGTTGGCCTTGACTATCTTCACGGCATAGTCTGATATACTACTGCACTCTATCTGTGGGGAAGGGATTTTAATTAAGATTGTGTTAGTGATGAGATTCACACATCATATTATTCAACACCAAAGAGCTCATATAAACGTCAATGAATAGAGATGGGCAGACAATGTGCCAGTGATTTGGGGGCTCAAATGTTAAGGTAAAATAACCGAACATGGGTCAAGCCAAGGTGCAGACTTACTCCAATAACTTTCTTGGCCCCAGCCTTAGCAGCAAACATACAGAGGATTCCTGTTCCACTGCCCACATCAAGCACAACCTTGTCCTTGAACAAGTGTTTGTTGTGGAACATAGAATTTCGGTAGGTAAGAGTGCGGACTTCATCTTTCAGCATCTCCTATAAAAGAAACAAAGAAAGGAAATGATTAAATGTGAGAACATTAAATAAAGTTGGATATCGGGCAGTTGTATGACATACTGGTCATGTCAGAATGTAAACCATATTTAAAACACCATGAAAAGTGAAAGCAGGGCCGTATGAAGACTACTATGCAGACAATAAACTTTCCTACATAAGCACAAGTGAGACAAATACCTCATGGATGCCAAAATGGGCATACGAGTCAAAGTAATAATCCTTGGAGGTCATGTCTTCAGCTGAAGGCTTTGCTGAACTTTCCCCCTGAGGCACCTCACAAAGAAAACATAGTAAACAAGATGAGCACTAGCCAGTCACCCTCTAGCCAGCTCAGTGCACTGACAAGGGTAAGGCCACAGGTCGTTTATTCATTTGTTATTCAATGCAAAAATAAATAAATGCAGAATTAACACCTAAACTAAAATCAACATGATGGATTGCACACAAATGATAAAAAGGCTTAACATCTTAAAAACAGCTGCAAACTGTTTCATAAAAACTACCCTGGCCGTGGGTCTTTTTACTCCCCCGCCGGAATTGTAAACCCATTACCATTCTCAGCATACAAGGAACCATCAGTCACTCATATCAAACGGAGACGTTGTTTAGTAAGACGCAATAAGTTAACGCGCGAACTCGGATATATCACAGGTATTACAATTAACCCTAAGACAAATGCATGTAGTGTTTTTTTTTTTACTACTTGGCCATTATCAACATAACTTACTTTTGCTTTATATTGAAACTGCTCTCTAACGCTACTTAACGAGCTTTATCTGGTGTATAAAATAACAGCAATGCGGTAAGCTAACGTTAACGTACTTTAATGGTGCGTACCAGAAACGTTTTCAAGGAATAACGGGCTGAACCTCTATGACCAGAGAACAGACTGAATATAGGAAACATTAACTATGTTTACATATGGTTTATGCCTATGTTTAAGTTCATCTGCAAACGACTTGACGTGAAGCCAAATGAAAGAGTATTGATGGGTTAGTCATCTACTAAAATGGATGCTTTGTATTCGCAAGCTATAAAGCCAACTTGCTTGCAACGCTTCCTTTAAAAAATAAAAAATAAAACCTATTAATTCGGCCATGACAACGAGGAGCATATCACAAGTTTTATTGATAACGTCATATTTCGTACCGCAGAGAGTTATGGTTTAAATCTATTTCTATTAACAGGTACCAAGCCATTTATGCTTTACTTACCTCCATCCTGTCCGTGGTCTCCGCCATTTCAATTGCGCATCTACTTCTTGACGCACACAACACACGCGATTAGCTCAGTGGGTGAAAACCCGCCTTAAACCCTGAACAACCAGCTGCGATTGCATTTACTTCTATCACATTTCTCTTAAATGACAGCAGTAACCAGCCCTTCCGCCACGAAATTAGGCAAAGGAAGTCATTAAAAATGGCAGCAATTGGTTGAAGTAGTTGTTTCTCATTAGAACACGCCCACGAATATTTTAAGGTCGGTTCTGCCCACTCTGACAAGCCACCAATAAGATGACTCGATATTATTATTATACAATTTTTTTTCATCTTAACCTGACATTTACATTGTATCAATTGCAACAAGTAACAAGCTGCATTTTTAGATTTCAACAACGGTTCAACGTTAAACATCTTGATCTGCAATTGTGTGCTGAATGGTACATTATAACAGAAAGAAAGATCTGCACGTTATATTTTTTCTTGTCTAGACAAAAAGCTCACTCCTGGCTAAGATATATTATCAAGTTATCTGCTTTTATTTGGGTAAAAAAAAAACATGAATTTAGTTAGATATACGGACAACAAAGAATACATAAGATTATTGATTTCACAAACGGACAAACCTTACAAGGGAAGCCTTGCATTCACTGTTTCCTTACACTTTTTTATTACTCACTGGCATACATTTGTTAGCATATATCTATGAAGAAAGGCCACCGATACAGAACAGAATTGCAACTACAATAAGATCATTAATATCTCACGGTTTATCTCATTTTACTGACAATAAAAAGGTTATCTAGAGCAAGTTATCTAGGTACATTAAGGGTTAAAGCTATCTTAACCCATATTTTTATCAAGCCAAATTATACATCTGTCCACAGCCGTTGTGAATGTGAAATATCTAAGTTTTATATAACCGTTAATATACACTCGATCGAGAAGTCAATAGAAAAAAATGTATAGATCTATTATAGATTAAAAATAAATGAATACTCTCATAGAAGATGGCTATTCGTCATATGAGTATATCTTTCCACCAATCACTATTTCATGTGGGGCTGGGAGGTCTGAGAGCCCAATGGTCTCTGCGCGAGTCCGATGGGAAGTGTCCTAGCAGGTTTCTTGGTCACGAGTCCCATCATATCGTCTAATTAGCGATAATAATAGCCACTTAAGTTATAGACGGAACATTACGTTTTTAACTTGGGAAAATAGTTGAACCAGACAGGCTTAAGAAGAATATGTGGTTGCGCTTTGTTCACGGGCATTTGGGTGATGTATTTCAACATTTAATATAGCTGGCTAGCCTGCTAGCTAGCATCGACCGTAAAGAACGATAGGCTAGCCACACAGAGCTAGATAGCCGATGTGTGATATTGAGTCTTTATGACATAGGACGATCGCTTATTGATATACTTTGACCTATCTCTCTCTTTTTTTTTTAGCTACGATTAGCTAAATATATTGCATTACAGACACTATATTAACGCTAGCAAATGCATTGTATTGGTCAACATTGCTAGCTAACGGTAGTTTTGAATGAATAGCGGAAACCCTCTACGTAAGTTTCTTATATTGCCAGCCAGCTAGCTACCCAAAGCTGGATATATTCTGAATCTTTCTTCTAGTTTGGCTGACAAGTACAAGAATTGGCAATATAAGCCAGTTATCTAGCTAACTACTACCGTAAAGTCAACCGAGTTAACTGGAAAGCTAAAATATTCTGTATTTGGTGTTGAGAGAAACGAACCAAAAATGCCGGCTGTATCCAAAGGAGATGGAATGCGGGGATTAGCGGTGTTCATTTCGGACATACGGAATTGTAAGTCTTGATATTTTGTTATTGAGATAGCCAATTAGTCCTGTATACATTGTATTCTCGCATTGTCAGTTATTGATTCGTTTTAAAACATCGACGTTACCTGGGTTTGTTATTAATTATATTATTCGTTTTTTAATTGCATTTCTTTAAAAAACGGATCAAAATTTGATGGCAAGTCGGAAGTCATACAGCTATCTTTGTGCCTTACAAGTGTTGTTGCTTACTGTATGCATGAATTTGCTGTTAGGTGTTATGTATTAGGCCGCCATATCCAAGTATGTCGGGCTACAGCAATCTATTTATATCTATAATATATCTATTAAATTAAGACTGTCGGTGTGATAGTCTAAAGTTTTCAATCCGATTTTCTTTTGTGTAAAGTTATATTCATGGGTCTGCTGTAATCCAGCTTGTAAGCAATAGCTGGCAAGATAATTATGCAGGAAATCACATCTATATATACATTTACTGTCTTATAAACAGACAGGTCCTTTTGGCCTGATTCAGTATTAATCAGAATATAGTGAATATTAATATAAGATGTACATTTTTGGAAGAAAACATGATTTTTATGGCTTTCTCCTATTTCTCCATCATGGAGGATCTCAGTCAGAAAAACCTCTGCTGTGGTTTTGTGTTTGTTTCTACGGTTATTGTACAGCCCCTCTGCAGATCTTCCAAGTGCCCCTGAAATGAGCAAATAATGTATTGCTGTGTAAAATTGGCTTAGTCAGCCAATGCAATGGTGCCCAGTCCAGCCAAGTGTCCTATAACCCATGGACGGTGCTCATTCTTGCGGCTTGTATTGTTTTTTCACCCATTCATTTACATTTAGGTCAATGCTGGAATATATATTCATGCAGGTATTTTACCAGCCTTGAAGAGTAAACTGTTTACATGTGTAAAAAAGCCCAAGTTCCTATTCTCTTCTTCCCATTCCCTTCCGGTGTTCTTATTTCATTCTTCACCCAATAGGTCTTAAAATTCCCTTTCCTGTTTTCCCCTATGGTCCACCCTTTTCACGTGACCCCTTTCACTTTGGCCTCTGATCCATTTCTACACTTCCTTACCTCTCCTATGACTCAAGTCTTTTATGGTCAACCAACCTTGTTTAACCCTTACTGTCCTTCTCGTTTAATATCCAAACCTTTCCCTCCCTGTGCGCTCTTCTAGCACTTCCTCTTGTATTCTTTATTCTCATCCTAGTCCATTTCTCTCTCACTCTCTCTTCGGTTGTCATCCATTCCAGTTTTCACCCAACCCATTTACATTTAAAATTGACTTTTATACCTAGTCACTTTCATGGCCATTGAGGCCAGATGCATTCAGTTCAAATCTTCTGGTATTTGAAGGGAAAGCAACTCCAAAGGCAAAATGCTAAGCTGTATCTTTAAATGTCTCATCCCATTCTGTACTCTTGCTCTCACTCATACACTTTATTTCCTCCTTAGCTCTCGATTTCTCACATTTTACACTGTCTTCTGTTTGCCTTGTCTAACATTTTAGCTGTGCTGTCTACTCACTTTTTATTCTCCTGCCAGGTAAGAGTAAGGAGGCCGAGATCAAGCGAATTAACAAGGAGTTAGCCAATATCCGCTCCAAATTTAAAGGGGACAAGGCGTTGGATGGCTACAGCAAGAAGAAGTATGTCTGCAAGTTGCTGTTCATCTTTCTGCTTGGCCATGACATTGACTTTGGCCACATGGAGGCTGTCAACCTGCTAAGTTCCAACAAGTACACAGAGAAGCAGATAGTGAGTGGGAAACAATTCCTTTTTAAAATGTACTGTAATTGTGTCTCCGGTTGATTTAAAAAAAAAAAAATGCTCAGAATCCCCCCATTAGTGCAGCAATGCCCTAATGTTGTGGCCTGATTGTGTCGTATTTTACTTCTTTTCTTGGTTTGTCTCTCTATCTCCATCTGTTTTTGCTGAACTGTGTAGAATGATGCCGTGCATCTGACGTGACGTCAGACGTCAATGCTTGTCAGACTCTTGCAGTAATTGTAGTGGTTGCCTCACTCCCACTCACATCCTGTGGGAATACTCAGTTCAGTTTTTGTTTAAGTAAGGATTGTTGCAGTGACAGTTTGTTGTATTGTCTTTCCTCTCCAGACCTTTCAGTCTGTTAAGACTGCCTTTCTTTATTACCAAATGACAATTGGCTGACCTACCTTTTTGTCAACCCCCCAAACTCTGTGTAATATCTGTGCACTCCCAGGGATAACTTATATCATTGTATACAGAGTATGTATCTGGGGGCCATTTTCTCTTCAGTTGAGATTCTGTCCTCAGGCTAGCATGCACTTTTAATAAAGAGCTGTCAAATAGGATTTTCTCATATGACAATAACTTCCATCTTCACCCTCTGTCAAGTTAAATAACGTGATGATGAAAATTACTTCAGTGTTGTCCTGGCTGTTGGTGAAAACCACAGTGGTGGCACATTGACACAGGACCTACGAGTTAAGTCATTTCGTGAAAATTGATCTCTATAAGCTCGGAACATCCCAGTTATCTCTCTTTTATGATGCAGGGTTACCTGTTCATCTCAGTGCTGGTGAATAGCAACAGCGAGCTGATCCGTCTGATCAACAATGCCATTAAGAATGACCTCGCCAGCAGGAATCCTACGTTCATGTGTCTTGCCCTACATTGCATTGCCAATGTGGGTAGCAGGGAGATGGCCGAGGCCTTTGCCAGTGAAATCCCTCGTATCCTAGTGGCCGGGTGAGTTCCGAGGGCTTTCCGCATGCATGTGTGTCTAGGGTTTTAAAGGTTCTTGGTTAATGTTTTAGTGTTGTCTTTGAAGTACTACGCACATTAATACTGGCAAGTAATTTACTCACAATTCTGTTCTGAGAATTTGAACAGGGTTGCGTCTCTCACTCTACAGTATGCTGTTGACACTGATGACAGTTTATTGATGGAACTGGACTGCAAAATGCAGTCCGTGTACTCTACATCCTGTGTTGCTCACACAATTTTGAAGCAGTTCACTGACCAGCATGTGCCTGATGAGGAATATCTTCACGAGCAACTATGCTGATGATTGACAGGGACACGATGGACAGCGTGAAGCAGTCTGCAGCCCTCTGTTTGCTGCGCCTATACAAGACCTCCCCTGACCTAGTGCTGATGGGCGAGTGGACCTCCAGAGTGGTACATCTGCTCAATGACCAACACATGGTGAGGGACTACTCACGTTCTCCTCCCACATCTCAGCATATACACTGAGTGAGTGGTGTATATACCCAGCAACCAGAGCAGTGCAGTGGCCAATCGTTTAATTGCACATAGTCATAATAATAATCGCCACAATCCTGCCTACATAAGTCATATTTTTGTTGTATGACAGCCAGAATTAAGAAAATGTAAATGCTTTAGAGCCAGGTTAGCCAAACAAGGTCCTGTGTTCCAAAAATATATATATTTAAAAATGACTTGCTGAGAGTCTAAAAAACAAATGAGATTCATTGAGGTAGCGTCACAAGTTGGTCAAAATATAGCGTTTGAATGTTATATGCAAAATATTTGAAAATGACACACTCATTGTCAATTATTAGTTAGAAGAATGTGTAAAATTAACATCTCTTTATATGTGGCAAATTTAACGGTTCTTTGTCTACTGATTTAATCCTTGGTGTGTCTCAGGGAGTAGTGACTGCGGCTATCTCCCTCATCACCTGTCTAAGCCAGAAGAACCCAGACGAGTTCAAGACTTGTGTGTCTCTGGCCGTGTCGCGGCTGAGCAGGGTAAGTCTCTGTGTCTTCTCAGACCACTTTGGCTTTCTCGCCTCTCGCTCTGCAGTGTGTTGTCATGGTGACATGGGAACCGCCTTTCCCCATGACCATCTTCTTGTGCAAGGGGATAATGTGCTTTTACTATAGTGAATGGTGGGTCCAATTCTCATTCTTTCTCTGTCTCTCACAGATTGTGTCATCGGCCTCAACAGACCTTCAGGACTACACATACTACTTTGTTCCGGCTCCCTGGCTGTCCTGTAAACTTTTGCGGCTGCTGCAGTGCTACCCGCCGCCTGAGGATGGTGCTGTGAAGGGCAGGCTGGTTGAGTGCTTGGAGACCATCCTTAACAAGGCCCAGGAACCACCAAAGTCCAAGAAGGTGCAGCACTCTAATGCTAAGAATGCCATACTGTTTGAGGCCATCTCTCTCATCATTCACTATGACAGGTAAGGTCGATGCATTGGAATGTCCTAAACAAAGTTAAAATTGTTTAAAAAAAGTAAAACGGCAAAATAGATGTATGTTTTAATTTATACATTTAACAAATGGCTCTTACTCACTTCTGCCCAATCCTGTCTTCTTTACCTCTCCATCTTCCCATCTGTTTTACCTTTCTTTGTCTCTCACCCCAGTGAACCCAACCTTCTGGTGCGTGCCTGCAACCAGCTGGGGCAGTTCCTGCAGCACCGTGAGACCAACCTGCGCTACCTGGCCCTGGAGAGCATGTGTACGCTGGCCAGCTCCGAGTTCTCCCACGAGGCGGTCAAGACGCACATCGAGACTGTGATTAATGCTCTCAAGGTGTGTGTCTGTGTAACTTGACATCTTTCAGTTTGCCACGTGATGAAATATCGCTAGAAAATTATTCAATAGATACGGACTTGCAAAGGATGTACATATCTGTTTGTAAGCATATTTCTCCCTGTAAGAGTTACATTTATTGCTGCGCTTTTAGAAATTTTATATCAAACTAGGAATTTATGGCTAATAACACACATCATCTACAACAGTTAGAACCTGCTCAATCAATTCATAGCTGCTATGTTAAACCCAGAATGTTTGAAGGTGGGGGGGCGCTGTGTTACTGTATTGATCGGTGTTTCCCATTCTGCAGACGGAGAGGGACGTGAGTGTGAGACAGAGGGCTGCAGATCTCCTCTACGCAATGTGTGACCGCAGCAATTCCAAGCAGATTGTGGCGGAGATGTTGAGCTATTTGGAGAACGCAGACTACTCCATCAGGGAGGAGATGGTGTGTCTTCTACTCCGTTTCTGTCTCCCCTCTTCCCTACTGACCCTGTTGTGTGTTTGAAGTTTGCTGCTCTGCGCACCCACTCATCACTCTGCTGTAGGTTCCATTTGTTGTTTATCTTAATGTGCTTCTGGGTGCAGATAAAGGATAATGTCAGCCTATCAGTGTTGTGTTGACAGTGTTTCCCCCCACTGGCACCTCTTCACTGCCATGTGAAACGCCTGGGCAGTGCGTTGTTTTAAAGCACAACATTTTTCACTGTGCAGGTTTTAAAGGTGGCCATCCTGGCAGAGAAGTATGCAGTGGATTACTCCTGGTACGTGGACACTATCCTGAACCTGATCCGCATTGCGGGGGACTACGTCAGCGAGGAGGTCTGGTACAGGGTCATCCAGATCGTCATCAACAGAGACGACGTGCAGGGCTACGCCGCCAAGACGGTGTTTGAGGTACATCATGGTTGTTTTCTTTTTATTCTTTATCTAAAGGATAGTGTTTTGAGCTCAGAGAGTTGTACATTATCGCACACAGGCTGGACTGGCTGTCTGCACTGGAAACTTGACTGGGAACTGGCTCCCAACTAAATCCGTTATTCATTCATAGAACTAGTGTAATTAGTAATTATAAAGTACCAGCGTGGGGTGGTTGAATAATTGTCTGTTCCTGCCTCCCAGGCCCTACAAGCCCCCGCATGTCACGAGAACATGGTGAAGGTGGGAGGGTACATTCTGGGGGAGTTTGGGAACCTGATTGCCGGGGACCCCCGCTCCAGGTAGGCCAGGCTTTGCAATGCCCTTTCTCTCAAACATTGAGCTTGCTGCCAGTGAGACGCTTCACCATGCCTCTCTCTCTCCGCAGCCCCCTCGTCCAGTTCAACCTGCTGCACTCCAAGTTCCACTTGTGCTCGGTGCCCACCCGCGCCCTACTGCTCTCCGCTTACATCAAATTCATCAACCTGTTCCCCGAGACCAAGCCCACCATCCAGGAGGTGCTGCGCTCCGACAGCCAGATTCGCAACTCGGACGTGGAACTGCAGCAGCGTGCAGTGGAGTACCTCAAACTCTCCTCCATCGCCAGCACCGACGTCCTGGTGAGGGGCGGCGACATAGCGGCGCGGCATCAGATCCATGCTAGTGGCCAGTACTGATGCTGTCACCCTCGTTGCCTCTCCTGCAGGCCACAGTCCTAGAAGAGATGCCCCCCTTTCCGGAGAGGGAGTCGTCCATCCTGGCTAAACTGAAGAAGAAGAAGGGACCGGGTGCAGTATCGGTTGCTGATCTGGAGGATGGGAAGAGGGAGGGAGGCGGGGAGCTGAATGGAGGAGGAGACAGGGGGGCCGACGCCTCTGCTGCTGCCTCCAATGCTGTAAGTGGCAAACTAATCTGCTGTCTTACCTTACTGAGGAGGAGGAGGGGCCCGGAGGGAAAAGCTTGACGGGTATGTTTCTTCTCTCTATCTCAGTCCACCCCATCCCCCTCAGCCGACCTGCTGGGCCTGCGCTCAACAGCTCCTATTGGCTCAGTTGCTCCCAGTGCTGGCAGCCTATTGGTTGATGTGTTTTCAGAGGCAGGACCTACCGCTCCTTCTTCTGGGGTGAATGACGACGGCTTTCTCAGGTATGGCGCCAGTATTTGTTACTTATAAACTAAAAGTTATATTTGTCAATTTTAAGTTTAGACACTGAAGTGAAGTGATAACATTTTTATTTGCGTGATCAAGTAATCCTGTGCCTATGTAGGGTTGTCTGTCAGCCTTTCTCTTTCTGTCTTTCTGTCAGTTCATTAGTTTTTTCTCTTGATCTTTGTGTTGTGGTCTTGCTGTGTATGTGACTATCTTTGTGTTCTTTCCTTTTATCTCCCTCCCCCTCCCCCTCTGTCTGTCTCTCTCTCTCTCTCTCTCTCTCTCTCTCTCTCTGTGTGTTGGGTTTGGTTGTCTCTCTCGTCCTCGATTGTGATTGGACGTTGACAGAGATCTGGAACCTCACACTGAGAGCTCCGACTCCCTATTGGTCGAAGCTCCCGGTGATTTGGTGTAAGAGCCCAGAGTTTAAGACTATTTAAAAAAAGAAATGGCCAAAGTAGTGTTTCATTATACTGATACTTTAAACATCTGTTTTACTTTATAGTTGCATGCAGTTGATGTTTGCCTTGTGTTGTGATGTGTACATTTGCGCTTTCGGTTACAATTTTTTACAACTTTTTAGCTGGTACTTTTACAGAAGTTAAAGTATAATCACAGATATACTAGGGTAAATTTTCATTAATTATTACTTGAAACATGTAGTCAAAGCCATATGGCACATAGTGCGTGACGTGTCTACAAGGTATGTTGTCCCGTTTTGTGACACCTCTATAAATCAGCAGCCCTCTTTATAATTTTAACAAGGTGAATTGCAAATGCTTATATTAACCATGACTAATCTCCTTTTTTTCTGTTCTCTGTTTTCCATTTGCCCATGCTGTTTCTTAACCTTTCCTCTACTAAAACGCTTGTTTTTCTTCACTCAAACTATTCTCATTATACCTCCCATCCTCTATTCTTCAACTTTGTCTTCACCCTGTCTCCATCTGTTTTTCCATCCTCCTTCCTTACCTTTATCCCTCTGCTCTCTCAGCCCGGCTTCCTCCTCTCTTGGCTCTGAGGATTCTGCTCCCCCTCTCCCTGAATCAGATGAGCTTCTGAACAAGTAAGAGCTCCCTCCCTCCATTTGCTTCTTTCCCTCGGTCGGTGGCACCCATCTCTGTCGTGCTGTTTCGCTACCTGTGACTTGTCCTATGTTTTTCAGTTTAATATCATCGTTTGTAATAAAAGCTTAAATTCAGGTGACATTATGTACTTGCGAATAACAAAGTGCCTGCTTGCTCTTATACTAATGACTGAGGCCGTTTTAATGTAATGAATTACATCATAGTATGACGTGTATGTACACGTAGATAGTGTCAGAAATTGTACATTTGTCTTTCTGCTGTACTCCATTTTCATGTTTTTGTTTTGTTTTTCTAAAAATTCAAGCCTAGTCATTGGCTAACATACAATCTGGGTCTTGCCTATCTTGTTTCTATCTTCCCTCTACTTGTGTCTTCATTTCCCTCTGTCTGACACTGCAGGTTCGTGTGTAAGAACAATGGGGTGCTCTTTGAGAATCAGCTGCTACAAATTGGGATCAAATCTGAGTATAGGCAGAACCTGGGTGAGTTATGTTTTTGTATACTGCCTTTACGCCATCTGGTTTTGGTACTAGGCAATCCTTTGAAATGATACCATTGTAAAAATGGTTGATGACGACAAAAAAAATTGATTGGGTACACATGGGTCTACAGGACTGTTAACATGCACAGGATTTGCACAGGTCCTTAAAATCATTAATTAAGGAATTATTTATATTTTATCTGACAAGAGGCCTGCATGCAGTTTTTTTTTTTTTTTTTTTTTTTTTTTTTTTAAGCCCAGTTTTTTTTCAAAAATTTGCCAATCCAAAAAAAAAAAAAAAAGTTTTAAAAAATTATTAAGAAAAAC
>JAOYSI010000012.1:1849788-1864414 GCA_025775065.1 Hiodon alosoides | reverse complement strand
GGGCAGGTGTCGATCCCAGTCCCGCTGGTGTGCGGAGACGAAGGTGGCCAGCTGCGTGGCGAGGGTGCGGTTGAACCACTCCACCAGCCCATCACTTTGGGGATGAAGGGGGGTGGTTCGAGTCTTTCGCACACCCAGCCGTTGGCACACCTCCACAAACACCTGGGACTCAAAGTTCCTGCCCTGGTCACTGTGGAGTTCCTAGGGGACCCCCAGGCCGGCGAACATTCCCTCCAGTAAGGCATCGGCCACCCTGGTTGTGCCCTGGTCGGGGAGGGCATAGGCTTCGGGCCATTTGGTGAAATAGTCCATCGCAGTAGAACTAATTCTATGGCGTATTAGCACCACAAGGCATGCCATTGAAAGGAATACAAGTACATCAGTACTGAATAAATCAGTATTGGTTTGATGACAAAATGACAAGAATGTACCAAAAATACTAGTTCCCATCATTGCAGCTTGCAGCTATATTTAAGTTTTTTTCATTCCCCCATTGCATCACAAGGCAATTGTCACATCTATGCCCCACACTTCCTCAGTCTGCTACCAAACATCAACATCCCCTGAGTTCTAATTGTTTCACCCTTCCTCAGCTTCATGTCCTATTATTCAATTAACATTCCACAACACCATGTGCACTCATTCTGTCCTCTTCCCTATTCATTCAGCATCTCCACCACTGGTATCCTGCTTCCCTCTCCACTGCATATAAACCCCTCAGTAACATCCATTCAAAGCTCAGTCTTGTCTATCTCACTGTAGCATTTCCAAGCGCTCCTTCCTTGTGATCCCTTTTGACTTGAGTTCATTGTACAAAATTGATTTCGTTCAAGAGACATATGTGTGGACCTCTGTTGGGGACAGAGGCCCAATGTGGTTTGCCCTGACGAGTAGGGAGAGGGATAAAGAAGCTTTGGCTGTAGCACACTTTTGAGTGTTTGTAAACCTCAAAAACTTAATTTATTTGTTGGTTAAGAACTTTACTTACCGTCGGTTTGAAAATGACCAATTTTGACGTAGTTCTTTTATTCTAAAACCCTTCCAAGGCCTTTGCGGTGGTCAAGCCCCACAATTGGCCACAACAATTTCACATCCAGCGTGAATGGCAGTTTGAATGGAATTGTGAACTGTGGTGTCTTCCACTATGCTTTTTTCAGAATGATTTTGAGGCCGATGCAGAAAAAAATTAGTTCCCTTTTGCGCAATATACTTGTCTGAAACTTCCTGCATGTTCTATAGAAGATATTCAACAATACTGCAGATTTTCTGTAAACTGTGACCCAGCTTGAGTGCAAGTGAAGAAATTCTAAATGTTTTGCTTTCATAGCTGTCACAACTGGGAAAAATTGTTGGTACCATGAAGTCCTCAATTTTCTTTAAAGCTTTTCTCCTTGTCTCTACAAATAGCCTATGGCAACTCTCATTTCTCCTGTCTCCCAACATCAGTGGCCATTCTGTTGAACATGTGTTCTTGTACAGGAATACTGGGAGATTATACACTGCGTTCCAAATTATTATGCAAATTGGAATTCAGTGTCATAAACATTAAATATTTAGTTTTTCAATCTAACTCAACGATGGTATTGTGTCTCCGGGCTCTTTGGATCACTAAAATCAATCTCAGACACCTGTGATAATTAGTTTGCCAGGTGAGCCCAATTAAAAGAAAACTTAAGCGTGATCATACAGTAAAGAGATTTGTGGCTGATTCAGAGCACAGACGGGTTTGTGCAGATAAAGGCATAATGAGGAAGGTTACTGCCAGACAAATTCATCGGATTAAGAGAGCAGCTGCTAAACTGCCATTACAAAGCAGCAAACAGGTATTTGAAGCTGCTGGTGCCTCTGGAGTCCCGCGAACCTCAAGGTGTAGGATCCTCCAGAGGCTTGCAGTTGTGCATAAACCTACTATTCGGCCACCCCTAACCAATGCTCACAAGCAGAAACGGTTGCAGTGGGCCCAGAAATACATGAAGAAAAATTTTCAAACAGTCTTGTTTACTGATGAGTGCCGTGCAACCCTCGATGGTCCAGATGGATGGAGTAATGGATGGTGGGTGGATGGCCACCATGTCCCAATAAGGCTGCGACATCAGCAAGGAGGTGGCGGAGTCATGGGGAGAGAGCTGGTAGGCCCGTTTAGAGTCCCTGCAGGTGTGAACATGACCTCGGCAAAGTATATAGAGTTTCTGACTGACCACTTTCTTCCTGTGGACTGAGGAACATAGATCAGGTTAAGCAACAAAGCACAAGCAAGCACATGCATTTACAACATCTCCCAGCTCTTCAACACTCTCTACTCAACTATGATGGGTTTATCCATGTTCGCTTTTATCTGTGGTTAAGGTGGTTACTACTTTTTTGACCTATGACAGCAGCACCTGCCTTTCTTCTTCACGACCGTCCTTTGTTTCCCCAACTGAATAAGCTGGACAGTAGCTGACTTCTGCTTTCCGAGGCTTCTTCGCTTTGGGCCCGAACTTAGGGCACCATACTTTTGCTTGAGGGAATTGGTGCTCAACTCAGGACAGCCCATGTTCCTCAGTTTTGTGCAGTACTTTGCCATTTTGTACTTCATACGAATCTTCCACCCATAGAAGACAGAAACAGATCCCTGCTCATTTAAACAAGGATGCTTGTTAATCAAAGATTCTGAGTGACGCATCTATTCTGAAAGGTACAAGGAGAAAGGAAAAACTATGACACCACTGAACTTTTAAAACAACATAAGCATCTGAATGTATATGCTTCTCAATACCTGCCACATATATGTAGCTATTCACAGTCACCATTTGCATAGTTCCAACGTTATCATCAACCAGAGGATACTGGTCAATAAGCTCATTTAAATCAATCAAGACAACCTCTCTTGTTGGATGCAACTCAAAAGCTCAGTTGAGCTCCCTGTACCATGAGCATAGTTTTCTTACTATAAAACTCAATGTGTCTTTCAAAATACACATCTGAATAATCGCTGAGAATTCTGGCAATTCTTTCTTGAAGTTAATGCCATTACTAGAGACACTATCGGTAAGGCCAACTGCAGCGATATCACTGAATATCTGACTGAGTGTAAGGGCTACATCCTCTTTTATAGCATCCATGGAGATTGTTGGAGACACCACCACCTCCAATAAGGATTGGTCATGGCTAGGTATATGCATTTGATAGCCCACCATTAGCTAATTTTTTTTGTTGCCCAGAACAATGTTATGTTTTAAAAGTTGTTTGTTCTATTAACAATCTGCTTGGAAAAGCTATGTTTGGCTTCAAACTGCATTGTCCAGAGAGTGACAAGGGATGCAAAGAGTCTAATAATTTCAGGATAATGTTCCTAGAAACTCCTGTCGGTGCTCTGAGATTTTTGTGCTCTGTGGCCCGAGGCCACTAGATCATGTAAAAGAGGATATAATAATTTCCTGTAACCATGTCTTTACGTCATCACTTTTGCATAACAATGCCAGATAAAGTAAGGACAGCACATCATGGTGGCAAACTGCTTAAAATCCAGTAAATTGCACACTGTTTTTGTTTCTTCCACGAGGTTCCTAATAGATTGCAAAATCATCTACGTACAAGCACAAAGAGCGTCTCTAATTGTCTGACAGAACCACATTTTTCTTGAAACCTTTCTTCACCATCCTGAAAAGATGTTTACTGCTGCTGATTTGCAGAATTTGTTGTATGCTTATCATGGCTTACCAAGCAAATAATTACAAGTTAGCAGCTATTGCATGGACCTTAGTTAGGGAACATATTGAAAGGTTCTGTTTGTCTTTGCATCATGTACATATTCAACTGGGTCAACACCATTAAAAAGTTCTTGATACTGCTGTTTGCATTTGAAAGCAGAAGCTAGTGGGCCACCCTTGCAGCACAAAGAAAGCAGTCTCTAGCTCTTCAATGATCACCTGGTCATACTGCAGAGTTCAATATAAAGTTCCATTAGTTTGGTACATGAAAGAACCTCAAATTTAAAAATAAATAAAAAATTGTTTAGTTTTTGTGCCCATTTCAATTAACACATCTACATAACAAATGTATTGTTGACACCTTTCTATAGCTTAAAATGGTTTTGCAGATTTTCTGTTTCATTAAATCTGAAAAAGAGCTCATGAAACATACTGTTAATAATTTTTATTTCATTATCCTTTCCTTGTAAAATACATGTATTTCTCATTTGTTTCCTTCTTCTACCAGCTGTAAACTGCAAATGTGTCAGTTGAATAAAACATTTAAGCATACATAGAAAAGGTCCCCTCCACCTCCGCTTTAATAAACAGTATGTTTATCAACATTATGTACTACACGTTTCGGCCAGAGGAATAAACTATCGTCAAAAACTCACAGTTTGGTACGCAGTCGGCAGAATGTTTTTTTTTCCCACTAAAGCTAGACAAACCGAGGATTTGAAAGATGAAAGGCAAGAGAGCTAAACTACATGACCAAAAGTATGTTGACATGTGCTCGTCTAACATCTCATTCCAAAATCATGGGCATTAATGTGGAGTCTGTAACGTGTAACTTCCTCCCTTTTCTGTAACATACTCCAGTCTTCTGGGATGGCTTTTCCCCACCACCATTACGACTTGAGGTGTAGCTAGCACGTGCGTTATAGCCATGTGTTTATTCTCTATTGGCTAATAATTATGTTTAATTCTTGTTTGTTTTTTCTCACTGGTAACAAAGTTAAAGTGCCCGATGCAATGGGTAATTAATGTATATTTACCTTCCTGTGCTTGATATTATGGCCACAAGTAATTAAGGCAAGAATATATAAGTTCAATTGATGTGTATAAACAAGCATTCAGCTTGATTCCTTCTACATAATTATTACCAAGAATGTACACTACTGGTCAAAGGTTTTAGAACACCTCAATTTTTCCAGTTTTTATTGAAATTTACGCAGTATAATGTCTCAATGTACTCTGAAATTAAAGCATAGAATAAATAAACAATTGGAGAGAAATTGTTTTGTTTAACAAAATTTTATCTAAATTTTTGGCTCATCAAAGTAGCCACCTTTTGCAGACATAACAGCCGAACACACTCGTGTCATTCTTTCTACAATGGAAATCAAATATTGTTCAGAAAGTTCTTCCCAACACTGTTGCAGAAGTTCCTACAAATGTGTTGCACTTGTAGGTTGCTTTGCTTTCACCCTTCTGTCCAGTTCATCCCAAACCAGTTTGATGCTGGCCAATCCATGATTTGAAGTCTACTGTCTTGTTCTTTTCTTCTAAGGTAGTTCTAACATAACCTGGAGGTATGTTTTGGGTTATCTTGCTGTAGGATGAACCCCTGACAAACTAGGTGTATACCAGTGGGTATTACATGGCGCTGCAAAATGCTGTGGTAGCAGTTTGGGTTCAGGGTGCCAGTCACTCTATGCAAGTCGCCGACTCTGGATCCAGCAAAAGAGCCCCAGACCATCACGTTTCCTCCTCCATGTTTGACAGTTGGTGTCACACACCGAGGAACCATCCTTTCGCCTAGTCGAAAGTGTACAAAAAACCCTGCTTGATGAACCGACGATTTCAAATTTTGATTAATCGGTCCATAAAACCTTCTTCCAGTCTTCAGTAGTCCACTGACGGTGCTTTATGGCCCAGGCAAGCCTCTTTTTCTTATTTTCCCATCTTGGCAATGGCTTTCTTACTGGCACTTGACCTGTCAAACCTGCAGCTCGAAGTCTTCTCTTCACAGTTGAAACTGAGACTTGCTTACTTCGAACAGTGTTAAGCTGTGCTTGAAGCTGTTGTCCTTTGAGTCACCTATCACGCAAGCTGTTGAGTCTCAGAAACTTGTCTTCTGATTCTGTTGTGGCAACGGGTCTGCCAGACCTCTTCCTGTCAGAGTTTCCTCCGGTTTCCAAGTGTCTTTTGATGGTGTAGTAAACTGTATTCACTGACACCTTGGCTTTCTTTGCAATTTCTCTAAAAGAAAGACCTACACTTTTAAGGGTTATAATAGTCTGTTGGTCTTCCTTTGTTAATTACCTTTTCCTCAGCATTGTGAGAGCAATATACTACTTCCTGCAGTACAATACTGTCCAAATAATGCTTAAGACAGTCTGTTCCAGCACTGCTTTTATACAGACAGGGTAATCAACCTGTAAGTAATGTAAGTAATCAACAAAAGTTGGGACACCTATAGGAATTGTTAGCATCAACTTTCAAGCCTTAATTTACTTCCATTGCTGCAGAACAGCTGTTCTGAACCCATTACTTGTTCCCTGAAAAAGGCATTTTTGTATAAATGTACATTATTTTTCAGGTTATTCACTAGACTTGAACTTCTTAAATTTCAATAAAAACTGGATAAATTGGGGTGTTCTAAAACTTTTGACCGGTAGTGTAGCTTAGGTCCATCTGCTTTCACTCTTACAACTGCTTTATAATCTTTAAAAGGCAAGACAATTATGGTGTACCTATGAGATTGCAAGTGAATGCTATTTATAATAATCATTTTGTAAGGGAAGTGGGTATCATTTGAAATGTCTACTGATGAATCTGGATGTTTTTTTCCCCCTAATGGAATTGGGGAGGGGGAGTGGGGGCCATATTGAAATTCTGTACCCCAGGTCCACAAGTTTTAATGGCACTGCTGGCTTCAGTCCACTCATCCTCTCCTGCCAACAAGACCAGCCTGGTTAAGACTAGGACTGTGCTAATATATCGATATAGCTGTTTGGAAGGTGCAGCCCTCTCTTCATGAATAACTGGTAGGGATGCAGAGCCGTATTTGGGGAAATCTTGCCATGCTTAAAAATACAACACCAACACAATTTGAGGTTCTATTTAAGTGATTTCTACATTCAACAGGTCTGGCAGTAATCAGGCCTGGGTGTGGCTAGTGAAATTGAACTCAGCTTTCCAAAAAATGGGGTTAATCACAGTTCATTCATGATTTAACAAGGGGGGGATTACTTTTTTACATTGGGCCAGGTAGGTTTGGATAGCTTTTTTCCCTTAATAAATGAGTTGGGTTATCTTTGTCTAATATTAAAATTTGTTATTTTGTTGTTTTTTCCAAAAGGAACCACCTGGAGAAGGTACAGCGAGTGTTGGGAGACTTCTGAACGGTTGGGGTTGACTGCTTAGCCCCAAAAATGTAGCCTAGCACAGAGCAAGCACCACTTCCTGAGCTATCACATCAGTAAAGACCTATTCCGGCCCCAGAAAACCAAAATGTGGCCCTTCTGAGGGTTAGCAAGGTATTATTGCCCCTTTATTCACAAATTTTCCACTCTGTCTGCCACCCTCAAAGAACATACCCATAAAGAAGCGGAGGGGGCCTTCTGCACCTTGAAAACAGCCCTTCGCTTTCTTGTTTGTCTCAGTGACCACGCCTGAGTGAAATGCAAGGTTCTGCAAGGTTTTGTCTGTTTCTAGGCAGTATTTTTATGTATTTATTTTGGAGTGCCTGGATTTTTTTGCTTCCCTTTTAGTGAGAAAAAGGGAGATTCACAGGCTGCTATGATTGAACCATCTAAGATAATCTGCTTAATAGTAGAAGTTTAGTAGAGTAGTTGGCCAAAATGATTTTAGATCTAATACATTTTTAGGGTTTTATAAAAAATATAATTTGTACTGACAATTAATTAAACCGTTTTGTGGATTTTTTTTTATTTAGAAAACTATACTTTAACCAAGGAAGTGTTTTACAAAACAAATCTGTGAATTTCTCATGATTTGTAACCTACCTACATGGCTTTGCTCACAAATGCATGGTAATTTATGTATATCAAGAATAGCAAAAACAAAGCCATTGGAAACAGAGCCTAAAAATCACAGAATAGCCTTTCAGACAATTTTTAAAGCTAGAATAAAAAAAATATACATGTGGTGAAAAGTAGCAATATTTATGTAATAGCCTGAGAAAAAATGTAATATGTTGGAGACACCGGATCAACTTTAAATAAATTCAGAACCACATTTCATGAATTAGATGGAAGACAATTAATGAGCCAATAGTACAATACTTTACCAGTCAAGGACATAAAATAAATTATGTCAAGTTTGTAGAATGGGTGAAAATAGACAATGAAGACATAGAAGAATCGATTAATGGATTTAACAGAATAGCACTAATGGGACTCAAAAAATAATCTACTTATTAATTCCAATAAATATATGAATTATTAATAAATAAACAAATAAGATGCTAATTAGAATAAACGTTTGAAAGATTTATGTTACAGATTATGGAACACTCTAACATCATAGATTTTATTATTAAACAATAACAATTTATATATCGTATATACAGTGCCCTCCATAATGTTTGGGACAAAGACATTTTTTTTCTTGATTTTCCTCTGTACTCCACAGATTTGTAATCAAAAAATTCATAAGTGGTTAAAGTGCACATTCTCAGGTTTAATTAAAGGGTATTTTCATACATTTTAGTTTCAACATTTTTTTACACCTTTTATACATAGTCCCCCCCCCATGTCAGAGCACCATAATGTTTGGGACACAGCAATAATATGTAAATATCAAGTAGTCACATTTAGTACTTTGTTACATATCCTTCTGCGACTCATAGACATAATCAGGTGCAGAGTATCTTTTTTCTGGTGATGCTCTGCCAGGCCTTTACTGCAGCCATCTTCAGCGCCTGCTTGTTTCAGGAGCAAGTCCCCTTAAGTCCCCCTTTTTCTTGAGCATATAAAAGGCATGCTCAGTTGGGTTCAGATCAGGTGACTGACTTGGCTTTTTGACGGCACCTTACGTATTAAATGTGTTACACCCACATCTGCGAAAGGCAGCAGTATCGTGGTAGCAGTTAGTGACAGTGTGAAGTGTTGCTTGGTCTGCAGATGAACAGTCAAGCAGCGTTATAAAATGGTAGGTAAATGGGGCAAATACGGAAAAAAATAGCGCAAAGAATGGGAGACAGACATATTATTAATGGAATGGACTCGAAGTGTTCTAAATGATGATTAAAAAAGCTTTCTGCAAATGTTGCAGCTGAAAAGCAAAATAAATGGTCCCCCTTTCACAAATTCCAGAAATGTATTTGACACAGGCAGTTCCTTTCTAAAAACTAATGTTGCAGTAAAGGCAGCAGAGTTGAAGCTGGTTGTTCATGTTGCTTGCCACACAAGCACCTTAACTGTTAATGATTTAGGATGCGTTGTTGAAGACATTTCCAAGAAAGGTATCAGTTTACACCGAACGAAATGCACAGCTCTAATCAATTCGCTGATAGGACCAGTAATGCAAGAAGACCTTCTGGAGGATATAGGAAGTGGACCATACTCTCCTATTGTTGATGAGAGCACTGATGTCACGACCAGAAAACAATTATGTATATTCATCAGATATTACGGCAAGAAGCTCAAATCATTAGCAGGAGTGATACATATAGTAGCTGGTGATTCACTGACCATAGCAAATGCTTTGTCCAAATTCCTGGACGACAACAAATTGTCCATACTGAATTGCATCGACCTTGCAACGGATGGCCATAGCACAATGTGTGGGCAACATAACTCAGTGCTACAGAAATTTTGTGATCGCAATCCTCATATTGTCTACACAAAGTGTCTGTGCCATTCTCTTCAGCTCGGTGCTGCAAAAGCTGTCAGTGTCCTGTCCAGAAAATAATACATGGTTTCCCAGACTATAAAGCTGGTTTTCAAATGCCACCCAGCTTCTCCAAAAATATTCTGAACTGTACAAAACCATAAATGTAGGTGAAAGCTTTCTGAAGATTCTGCAGCTGTCAGACACTAGGTGGCTCTCCATTAGTGAGTCAACCGTATCCTTTCACAGTATGAGGAGCTTAAGTTGCATTTCCGGTTGACAAAAGATAGTGAGAGGAGCTATGCCAAATGTACAGCGACAATATTGACCTGATCTACCTGAAATTTCCCCAACCAATTGTGTCTTTCAACTTGACAAACCCAATCCTGCAAAAAACTTATAATATTTTACCAATCCCTTCTTGGGCGTATATGATTTGCAAAGACATTCCAGAGCTGACAGGACATCATGGAGTTTAACCTTTCTGATGAGAATCTTTTGCCCATTGAAGCTGTGGACTTTGGGGTGCAGTTTCATCTTGCCTTGCATGAATCAAAGGGAATAAGTGAACAAGCTGATAAGGACATGAAACGCAGGTGCAGGAACTACATGCTGGATTTATCTAAGGAGATTAGGAAGAGAATTCCGGATAACATCAAACAATTAGAGGCTGTCAAATTCCTGTCACCTAAACATGTTCTGTTCTCCAAGGCTTGATGATCTTCCCTTTTTTCACCTCTTCAAGGGAGATCCTCTTCAAGTAGGAAAAGCAGAGCAACAGTCACACTCTAGAATGGAACAATACAGAAGACAGCAAAACGGAGGACTTCTGGGTAGAAGTTGCTGTATACTTAGATACTGCAGGTGAAAAAAACTTTGAAGATCTCGGAAATTTTCCATTGTGTCTTATGCTTTATCATTCAGCAATGCAGCAGTTGAACGTTCATTTTCCCAAATGTTACTGATAAAGAACAAGCTACAAAACAGACTAGAGCAGAAGTCTTTGCTAAATATAATGAGAATCCGAGCTTACATACAGAGAAGAAAATCTGCAGCTCTGAATTTATACCATCACCACGGATGCTTTCTCTCTTTACTGCTGCCACCTGAGGAGGAGGGGGGAAATAAAACACATTTCTAAAAGAATACCACCCTAAGATTGTAGATAGTTCTGTTCAAAGTTGTAATTGAAAGGAAGTGGCACGGTTAGGCCTCATATAATGTAACAAGAAAATGTTCTGAAGAGCTCTGAAAAAAGAGAAGACAAAAAAGAACAAAAACAAAGGACAAGTGTTCAAGTTCATTCAGTAAGCGTATTGTTAATTACCTTGGAAATAGCAAGTGGTTGTTAATTGAGTTTGCCAGTGTATGTTCATTCCATATTGACACTCGTGTTTTGAAATGACAACAGCAAGTCACATATGCTGTAGCTACAAGTATTGTAATGGTCTTGACAAGGATTAGAAAATATTAAAGAGATAATGTTCTCGTTTTTCCTTTATTGTATAAGGGTTGTGTAAAAAAAACAATGTGATATAAGAATTGTAGAAAGGTGAGAGAATAGTCAAAAACTCTCGCTTATAGAAATACAAATTTATGGATGGCTATGTCAGATGAACACATGACAGTGTTATTCATCTTTATCAGATTTTAAAATAATTTATCATGCAAAGTGCTTCAATTCAGGCATGGTTCTGCACCTGGGCTAGGGGGTGGCACCTCACAAATCTGCTTAGCCCCAGTTAATCCCCCTACAATACATTTAGTATTAGTATTTTATAATAAATAAATATGTAAATGTTAATATTATTAACTCAATAACCATCCATTCTGTCCCTAATCCGATTCCTGGCTGCATGCTTGTGCTGCAGGTGTAGGCTTCACGTGTGTATGTCTGGTGTGTGTGCATGCGCATGTTAGGCTACATTATGTGAGCGATGGACCATTTTCTGATCAAGAGAGTGCGGGTAGAAAATAAACATCCAGACCCAGACCCTGTTTCTGAGGGGGTCAAAAAAGAGGGGGGTAAGAAAGATGAGTCGGAGAGAGAAACTCGTGAACCACGGCGTGAGGGAGCACCAGAGCAGTTTGTCGTTGCTAGCACAGCCACCGTTCCCTCTGATTTAAGCCAGTCACCTGTTGAAGAACCAAGGCGCCCTATTTTTCGGCGTTATCCAGCCACAAAAGTTGGACAGCAGGATCGTTACTTCAATCGTAGATGGTATGAGGATTACAAATGGCTGGAATATTCTATTCCAAAGGACCTTGCTTTCTGCTTTGCATTCTGCCACTTTTAACGTCCAGGAAACCATGGAGAGAAGGCGGCATTAACCCACGATGGCTACCAGAACTGGAAGAAGGCGACAAGTTCGTTCAAGACCCACAATGCTAGTGTGGAGCATAAATATGCAATGACAGCGTAAAATTAGTGGACTATTCAGAAAGAGTCTGACTCCAAAATATGCAATGCTCTGAGTGATGGAAATTCGAAAATAGTCCGAGAGAACAGAGTAAATGAGAGCAGTTGTCAGGAGTCATTGCGTTACACTGCATACACAGAAAGGAGACATAGAAAACGACACGGCTGTCAACCAGGGAAACTTCCTTGGACTTTTACAGGTCATAAAAGTCCAGAAAAATCTCAGATAATCCTATAAATGCTTAGTACACGCATCATGATATACAGAATGCTAGACATTATGGAAAATATGATTAGTGATCAGATAAGTGGTGAAATACAAGATGCTGAACTATTAGCATTGATGGTAGATGCGAGTAAGGACCTCAGTAAAACAGAACAAGTGTCTGTGGTAGTGTGCTACATAACAAATGATGAAGTTGTGGAGGAATTTCTTCATTTCACTCCAGCTGACGAATTAGATGCCGAGACTCTTAGTAAATGTAACATTGATCCTGTATTGCTCATTGTTATGACGGCGTGGCCGTCATGGCCGGCGTTCACAACGGGGTCCAGGAGAAATTCAGAGAAGAGGTCCCTCAGGCAATCTATATTCATTGCTATTCACACCGCCTCAATCTTGTTTTGGTGGACTGTGTTACAAACTTGAAGCCTGCAGGGTTTTTTTTTTGTTATTGTGCAAGACATGTACAAGTTTTTCTCAGGCAGATTTGTCCATGCCCATTTCATTAAGAAGCAAAGGGAACTTGAGCTTTCACAGCAGCCCATTGTACTCAAGAAACTGATACGCGATGGTCCTGTCAGTACTACTTGCTGTGGGCAGTGTAAAAAACCCTCCCAGCCATCACTGCAACCTTAAAGGACATTAAGTCACAGTCAAATTCACGCAGATCGACTGACGCGTGGTCACTACTCTCACTCATTGATACTGAATTCATCCTCCATCTTATCCTTTTTGAGGATCTGTTCAGCACAGCAAAGTTCATGTCTGACACTCTACAGTCCCCTGATCTTTTGCTCGAGACTGCCACTGACCTTGCACACTCGGTCATCACGAGCATAAAAGAAAAGCACACAGAGGACTCTTGGAGAGCTTTGAATGTGCTGTGCGCCATATCTGCTGTTATTGAAAAAACGAGAACTTCCTCATAAAGTAATAAAAATTTTCCAAATATTGGTCAAGCCCCTCCTCAGCACCAGGAGAATAAAAATCCTCCCGCCAGCCATGCAAAGATTGTAAAATTAAAATCAGATTGATTTTCTGAAACATATATGGACAAATTGGACAAACTGAGCAAATTCTCACATTATTACATAATTTATTTAGCTGAAACCATCCAAATAGGATTTAAAACAAGCAGTTGTCTCTGATTGGATGGGAAACATTGGGCTACTTTTCATTCCTTTTGAATGGGTTTTGAGTTGTCATTGGGCTGGACCCAACCCTGTTGGCAAGTCACAGCAGCTCTATGTTTGCAGACAAAAAAACGAAGCTTTCAAAGAAAAGTACACCATACCTGGAGTGAAACATGGAGGAGGCTTGGTTATGTTTTGGGGCTGCTTTACTGCGCCTGGCACAGGGTGCCTTGAATCTGTGCAGGGTAATGACCAAAAACTTACAGCTATAAGCACCCAAGAATGGATAAGAACAAAACATTGGACTGTTCTGAAGTGGCCTTCTATGAGTCTTGATCGGAATCCTATCAAACATCTATGTAAAGAGCTGAAACTTGCAGTCTGGAAAAGGCACCCATAAAACCTGAGTTTGTATAGTATACTGTATTTGTTTTTCATGATATAAAGACATAATTTTTTTGTGCTAATAATGGACCTTCTTGTTCTTCCATATTCACCCTGCATTTAACGGTTTTAGCAAATAGGGTGCATTTGGATGTATTAAAGCCAATGCTTTACCATGTCAATAGAGAACAGCACAAGAGTGTTTGTGCATTTTAGCCTCTCTCTTACCGTTCAGACTGCATAATGGAGTTACAAATCCCTGATCCCCTATTGATTTAACTGAGTCTAATCCTATTACAACCCCCACCAAGAAATCTATAGGGCTTGGTTAAATTTATGAGAGATCGTTTAACAATTACCAGTGCTTATCTTTTTGACCTCAGGGCCAGGTTTACGAGATGTCAGTGATAATACCTGCAACTGGAGGAGAGAAGTGTCAGTTCATTAATGGGCAATGCAGCAACATTACATTTTGGAGGAGCATGCGTGGTTAGACACTGGTCAGACTCTAAAGGCAGCCGGTTTGAGTGAAGTTGACCCACACAAAACAACCGTCCTGGCCAGAGATTGTTAGATCAGTCCAAGCTAATGTGCACAAGATAGTCCTGGAGGAACAGCTGTGCTGTGGAGGAGTTGATCTTCTTATTTAATTATTAACAAACTTGAGCTTCATAGGCTGAAGTAAAGAAATTAACAAATGGGGCTTGATCCCCCATAATTCTTAGTCTAGCCGTATGATCCAGAGATTGTAGATCAAGATCATGTTAGTACCAGACTGTGATTGAGATTCCTTAAATTGCGGTGCACAATTGGCCATGCATAATCGAGGGGGGTGGGGGGGGGTGTGGTGGTTTTGAGTTAACAAATTGTATTTATTTTGTTGTTTGTGGGGGGGGTATTTTTTAAGTAAAAAATAAAATAAAAAAAAGTAATG
>JAOYSI010000012.1:1783714-1823224 GCA_025775065.1 Hiodon alosoides | reverse complement strand
GAGTGTGTCTGTTGGAATTTTTGCCCATTCTTCCAGAAGAGCATTTGTGAGGTCAGACACTGATGTTGGATGAGAGGACCTAGCTCGCAATCTCCATTCTAGTTCATCCCAATCAATAGGGTTGAGGTCAGGGCTCTGTGCGGTCCAGTCAAGTTCTTCCACACCAAACTCATTCAACCATGCCTTTATGGGCCTTGCTTTGTGCACTGGGGCACAGTCATGCTGGAACAGAAAATGGCCTTCCACAAAATTGGAAGCATAGAATTTCCCAAAATGTCTTGGAAAGCTGAGGCTGAGTTCCCTTCAGTGGAACTAAGGGGCCTAGGCCAACCCCTAGAAAAACAACCCAATAGCAAATAACAACCCAATTATCCCTCCACCACCAAACTTTACGGTTGGCACAATGCAGTCAGGCAGGAAACGTTATCCTGGCATTCGCCAAACCAAGACTCGTCCATCAGACTGCCAGATAGAGAAGCGTGATTCGTCCATCCACAGAACACGTTTCCACTGCTCCAGAGTCCAGTGGCGGCGTGTTTTACACCCCTCCATCCGACGCTTGGCATTGTGCTTGGTGATGTAAGGCTTGCATGCAGCTGCTCGACCATGGAAACCCATGCCACGAAGCTCCAGCGCACAGTTTTTGTGCTGATGTTAATGCCAGAGGAGGTTTGGACTTCTGCACTTATTGAATCAGCAGAGCGTCGGTGACTTTTACGCACTATGCGCCTCAGCACTCGGCAACCCCACTCTGTAACTTTACGTGGTCTGCCACTTCGTGGCTGAGTTGCTGTCGTTCCTAAACGCTTCCACTCTGCTATAATACCACTTACAGTTGAATGTGGAATATCTAGGAGGGAAGAAATTTCATGAACTGACTTGTTGCAACGGTGGCATCCAATTACAGTACCACGCTCAAATTCAGTGAGCTCTTTAGAATGACCCATTCTTTCACAAATGTTTGTAAAGGCAGACTGCATGGCTTGGTGCTTGATTTTATACACCTGAATGGGACTGAATGAAACACCTGAATTCAATGATTAAGAGTTGTGGCCCAATACTTTTGTCCATATAGTGTATATACACACAGCACTGTGCTAAAGTTTTTGGCACCCTAGCTTTGATATTTATGTATTGTCTACTGCACTAGTGTGTGAGTAGAAAAAAATTATTTTAGATTTCCGAAAAGAAGACCAAGGAGTTCTGCAACAGATGGTTTTGCCTCTATAGAGCCCTGATTTCAACATTATCGAGGCTGTCTGGGATTTCCTGGACAGACAGAAGCAAGTGAAACAGTCTGTAGAAGAATTGTGGAAAGTTATCCTAGATGCTCTCCAAGATCTACCTGCCTATTGTCTTATAAAACTGCACGACAGTTTACCGATGAGAATTTAAGCACTATTTAAGGCAAAGGATGGTCACACCACAAATTGAATTTATTTTTTGGTTTTCGTGTTTTTAAAATGTTTTTACTGTTAACTGCCCTTTATAGTTTTTATTTTATATTTAGAAACTTTCTTTATTTCATCATTTTTGAAAGCAATTTCAATTTACAGAATTTTTTTACATGTGTCTATGACTTTTGCACAGTACTGTATATAAGCTGTAAATAGTTTTGTAATAACTGTCATGGAGCTAGCAGACAATCCAGACTTAAAATGGTTAAGCCTTAAAACACTCCAGACAAGTTTAAGAAGATGCAATTTCATAAAACACATAGGGGGCAGGTGATATAGTGGTTATCCTTGAGCAAGGTAGATAGCCTGCTGCTAGTTGTCACTGGATACCGGTTGGCTCCTGTTCCATAGGGTTCCTGTTCCGTGCAGATTCTGATGCCCGTTTCCCCTGGTCCTACTTTTCCTGCAGACGATGACCTGTTCAAGCGCATCCTGGCGGATGGCCAGCTACAGGTGTCCCGCCTCTGTGACCCCCAGCAGTTCTTCACTCAGACGGGCAGCGAGATGGCTGACCTGTGAGTGCAAAACCTAACTAGACCTCCAGGAAAGAGCAAGTTGGGGAGAGGAGGTGGACAGTATTCACAAACCCCTCCCCCTTTCTTTACCGGGCACAGGTCCAGTATTTTCGGGGACAAGACGGAAGTGATCCTCCTGCAGAAGCTGAATGAGCCCACGCTCGCTGGCGCCGTCAGGAGGGAGCCCCCCAAGACGGCATTTACCTCCCGCACAGGTGAGTGAGACTCCCCTGGTTTCATATGGCATTACTTGGTCTCACCCGGCCTCCTGCACTTTAGATGCCCCTTAGACCCTTTAGATGCCGGTACGTGTCAGCAGGTTGAAATATAAGAAGGACTCTACCAGGGTCTCATGAGAAAAGCACTTGACCTAAATAGTCCTGGTATCCATCTGGCTGTGTAAATGGATTAAGTTCAAAGCGTTCTCTCTCAACTCACCCACTTTGCAGTAATAGAGGACGTATGCCAGCGGCGGTGGTTCCCAGCCTGGTGCGGCCGGGCTGCGATGACAGGCTGCTGGGCAGTGCTGGCGCTGTCCAGCGGCCTGGCGGCCTGGGTGGGCCTGGGCTTCAGTGAGCAAGTGGCCCTCATGTGGCTTATCTCCACCATTGGCAGCCTCCTGGCCTCTTTCTTCATCTTGGAGCCCCTGAAGGTATGCCACAGACATGCTGTGCCCAGGGACAGAGAAGTATTGGGGAAAAAATTATCAGTATAGACTCTAAACTTATATTTGAGGGTATTTATGTATAAATAGTACTGTCAAGTCTGAATGGTGAAACTAATATATACACAGTCTCTCTGTTTCAGGGTACCAAAAGGACAGATTAATATAATGTCCAGCTCGTATTTAGAATTTGGTCACCGATCCTTTGCATGCAATAACTACCTGAAGTCTATGACCCATTGACCCCACCAGATACAGGGTATCGTCAGCAAAGGCATGTTCAAATTAGCCAGTCGACTTTTTGGCCCTGAGAAACCTCCTATGCCAGTATGTTTGGGTCATTGTCTTGCTGTTTGATGAAGCACTATCCAATAAGTTTGTAGGCATTTGCTTGCAGTTGAGCAGACAAGATGTGTCTGTATGCTTTATTCTGCTACTGCGTTTAGTAGTATGAAGGCAAGTTAGCCAGTTCCATGCTAACCATACATTCTAAGTTAGCCATACATGCCCCACCCATAACACCAACACCACCATATTTTTCAGATGAGGTGGTATTTCTCTCCTTTCTCTTGCCATCCCTGTGGTATTATATTTAATAATAGCTAATATTTATCTTGTCTGTCCACAAGACCTTTTTCCCGAACTATGAAGTCTCTTTAGGTACCTTTTTTTAAGCAAACTCTGACTTGTCCTTCCTGTTGAGGCCATTATTGGTTTGTAGCTTGCAGTGTAGCCTCTGTAGTTCTGATGGTGATGGTGAAGGAACAAGCTGATGAGGGAGAGGGGAGCGGTGAGAATGACTCATCAAATGGACGGAAGGCACTTGACTAACCAGGAAACGTTGGTCCAGCCAATTGTCCCTAGGCTTTTTGTGTCCTGAAATAGGGGGACTATGTACAAAAAGTAGGGCTGCCTAAGATTTTCCTAGTCGACTAGTAGTTGTTATTTTATGATATTAATTCAATTACTTAAATATATATTTTGGGGGGCATCCGAAAATGGTTTGAGTTCCAGGGCTGAGAAAGAATGTTATAAGTAACTTTGCTAACACTGTTCTACATTACAGAGAAATACTAAACCATAATAATGAGCCTTTAAAATAAAAAGTGGGCCACAGCAACACCGGCACAAGTGGTAATGATTCTGAATGTGTCGGAAAAAACAGCAAGGAGATGGTCTGAACATTTTGTTAATTTATTGATATTCAAAGTGTAACATCAGTTACATCACACAACTTATGAACTTGTAACACCAACACAATAACTTTATAATATAAATAAAAAACAGCCTTTTGTTAAAAAACGAGTTTTCCGCCACAAACCGACCAATCAAAACTTGGTTGACCAAGACTTTCCTCATCAACTAATGTTTGTTCGACTATTAGGGAGCAGCCTTAATAAAAAGTGTTGTCATGCCTAAATTATGAAACCAATATTAAAACAAATACTCTCAAATAAAAGCGAAGAGTCTATACTAATTACTTGAGTTCATATCTTAACTTCAGGAGTAGTGCCAAAAGAAAAAATACTTCCCAATAAAAAATGTATCCCAATACTTCTGGAGGGCACTTTAATCCCTTGCTGAAAAGGGAAGTAAATTACATAACTGAATTGTGGGATATGTATTCAAACAAACATTTTTGTGTCCAGCTTTTTTTGGTTGAATTGGCATAGTTCCATAAACATAAAAACCCTCCTCCCTGTACCCCAAAATATCAGGCAAACTCCCAGCAAACACAGTGCATATCAGGAGAGCACCAGAGAACACTGTGAGAACAGGAAAACACAGTGTAGCACTGTTCTTGTTTGTGTACGATGCCTATCAAATACCCCTGCAGGTTCTGGTGGAAGGCCTGTACTTTGCCCTAGTAGTCCAGAGGTTGTGTCCGGAGGAGCAGGATGTGCTTGTGGAGAGCCCTCGCGTGGAGCCGGCCGGCCAGCGGATCCCAAGGGTCAGGCCGCCCCAGGGCTTCGCACTCTTCCAGGCCCGGGAGGAGGCCCGCAAGGTCCGGGCGCTGCACACCATGCTGAAGGTAGAACACCGTGTGATGCACACACGCGAATGAACTGGAATTTCAAATGCCTAGACTTTGTTATTGGGTGCAGTAAGCGAAAATTAAAATGCACTGAAGTCATATTCTAACAGCAACACATGTGCATACAGACACACAAACAAAACACTCTCCTCCCCCTCACTAACTAACTACTTGTATCTCCTCCTTGACAGAATTTCCTGTTGTACATGCTGTTCCTGCTGGTGGTGCTGTTGATGAACTACAGCGATGCCAGCAAGAATGGCCTCCGTCTGCAGCTGCACAGCCAGCTGCAACAGCGACTGTACACCTCAGACTTTGCCAACATCAGCAGGTATTGCCAAACAACCGTGTCTGCACAAAACGGGCACAGGGTATTTGTACACACGTTTTACTCTGATAAGAATAAAGAAATGCACAATTATACTATCATTGCTAGTACATCATCTTTGCTAAAGATTTTAATTCACACCCCACCTGCAGCAGGAGATAAAGCACATTAGTGGAAATAACTTGTCTGTCTGCACTTTGGAGTGTTATATTTATAAACACCTACACGATGGTCCCAACTGTGTATGAGTGCAGGTGATAGTATGTCTTGCTTTATTTTTTTTTATCAATGTCCCTTATAAATGTGTGTTTGTTCTGTGTGTGTCCGTGTTTGTGTTTGTATGTGTGTTGCGACGTGTTTGTGTGTGTGCGCGCACACAGGCCTGATGACGTGTGGCCCTGGCTCTCCCACTCCCTGCTGTCCTTCCTGCACAATGGCTCGGTGCTGCTAAAGGAGACGGGAAGTATGGTTCTCGGTGCGCCCCGGCTGCGGCAAGTCCGGGCACAACGCGGTGAGTTGTACAGGGGATACAGGGATAAAGATGCTTAAGTTTTGGGTGGGTATTGTGGTGTCCTCCTGCAAGCCTCACTTTAGTTTCCCATTTGATGAGCCATTTTTCGCTGGTCGTCTCTCCCTCATCAGCTTGTCCCACGGTGGGCTATTTTGGTCTGGCCTCCTCTTCGCAGTGCGTGCAGAGGAATGACACTCACAGCCTGGGTTGGGCCCAGGCAGGCTTCAGCCAGGCCCAGAATTGGACAAGCGTAGCTGACACTGGGTAAGCCAAGCTGCATCCTTTTATACTAGCATTTAGGATGGGTAGCATATATGTTCTGCTTGTAAAGGGCTGCACATGTCGTTATGTTGAGCCGCCCCTAATCTCCATTCCTGCTGGCCCTAAGGGCCTGGCACTGGGGCCAGGTATCTGTCTACGGTGGTGGTGGCTATGTCCAAGAACTCAGCAGAACCATTGAGGAGGCCAGAGCCATGCTCCAGAACCTGGAGAGGAACTGCTGGCTGGATCCCCTGTGAGTTTGGAGGGTGATGTGTGGGGTTACAGCAGGGGGATGGGTAGGGTGCAGGGGAGAAACCCAGGGTAAGTGTCCCCGAGAGAGGACTTGGAGGAGGAATAGGAAGTTAGAGGACAGAAATGCGAGATTGTGGGAATTGTCGCTACAAATGAATACACTGCAGTCTCAGAGGTCTTTTTTCACGTCTTTAGATAATTCTGAAGTGGATGATTCACGGGTGGAGATTTTTAAGAAAACACTCTGTATGTGTGCTTTCTGTCTTGTACCTGTACTGACATGTGCGTTCTTGGTTTATGCCCATCATTTACTTGATCTGTGGGTTTACGTGCAGAAGCCGGGCACTGTTTGTGGAGTTCTCCCTCTACAACCCCAATACTGACCTGCTGGCAGTGCTGACCTTTCTGCTGGAGTTCCCCAGTCACCAGGGGACACTGCCCAGCCTGATTGTGTCCACCTGCAGTCTGCATCGCTTGAGCTCAGGCCTGGACCTGCTGCTGTTGCTCACGGTAACGTTGTCATGCTTTCCTTTGGTCCAGCTTCTGGGGCAGGTGGGTCAATGACAATCTGTCGGTATTTGACTTGACCTTAATTAATTTGCTTTAAATTTTGTCCAGTGTGACTTCCATGGCCACTGAGGCATAAGCACTGAGTGGAAACAGCAAAAAGATTAAATTAACAGATACAAACTCTTCTGAAAGACAGTGTATACAGCATCGGGTGGAGAAACGTGCTTGCAGTGCCATTTTCTGATTTGAGAATTGTTGCATTTCAGCTGGCCAATCGAATGGCTCACCCCTTCACCCCCAACTCTGCTATGGCAGATGAAGAAGAAAGCATTACAAATAATGAGTCAACTGTTTCCAGTCAGCCAGTTTCAGTCATTTTTAGACTAGCAGTCATCACATAGGATTCCCCACTAGGAATAAGAATCTGCCTTTTCGGGTAGCTGTCACCTGTCAAAATTGGGTAGAGCCTTTCCTCCTCAGCGAGGGTGTCCACTAATTAAACTGACTTTATGAGATGAGATTGGAATTGCTAATTTCGAGCCACATTAGTAAAAACTCATTTCAACAATCTATTATCCTTTGTGTGTCCAGTTAATTCCCCTCCCACGCTGGGATCAGCGTTCAATCCATTAGCTGGTAGTTAGGAAAAAAAAGAAAGGAAAGTAGGGAATTCTGAAATTAATGGTTACATAAAAGTGACAAAAAGAATTAAGTACATGCACTGTTTTCTCACGACTGAATTCATACAGCGTATTATTCAATGCGGTGGTTGTCCTTGCTTCACCTGTTACACAATGAAAGACATAACAGATCCAAGTCTTTGTTTTCATTTACAGTTCTTTTAGCTCTATCTTTCTCCTTTTGACTCAGGTATTCCTGCTGATGCTTGTCATCTTGCTCTGTTCCCGGGAGAGTGTCAGCGCTTGCCGGGAAGGGCGTAAGTACTTCCTGCGCCCGTGGAACGCAATGGGGCTGTGCAGTCTAGCGTTGTCCATCTGCGCGGTGGTGCTCCACCTAAGCCGTGCCGCACTGGGCGACCGCCGCTGGGCTGACTTCCTGCGCCGGCGCCACGCTTTCACCGATTTCTACCCACTGGCCCTCCAGAGCCAGGCCTTTACCCAGGTCTCTGCCCTGCTGCTTCTCCTGCTGGTGCTCAAGGTGAGGGGCGACCGGTGGCTTCAGAGGATGTAGTCATGGTGGCGTTGGTGTTATTGTTGTTCCTCCATGCCATAGTTCTCATGCTTCTTCCTGCCACCACCAGGCCTCCCACCAGCTGCGTTTCCTGCGGGAGTGGACAGTGTTCGGGAGGACCCTGCGCCGCTCAGCTCGGGAGCTGTTGGCCGGCGCCACAGTCCTGCTGGTGCTGCTGCTGGCATACTCGCACGCGGGCCACCTGGTAGGCACCCTAGGGCTTCCGGCTGCTCATACCTTCATCTAGGGACCGATGGGCTTACAATTAGGAAGCAACACAGACAACTTCACAGGAGCCGAATTGGTTCAAAGTAAAGCAGTCAACACTGCAGAAGTTCTGATAAAATGCTAGACGATCTGCTTACCAGCAAGCTATACAGCAGAAGACAGGAAGTGACTGAGCAGTTCTGACCAATGAAGGAAGAAGTGGTTTGCCGTTATTCTGATTATATATTTTATTTTGCATTACTGTAGTTTTTTACTGCCCAGGTAAGCTGTGTTTACCTGAGCTGAGCCCAGACATGTAGAGGTGCACACGATTAATGTTAAACACTTCTTCATCTGACCATTTAGAAACATCTGCCATAGGAGGGGAAAAAAAGCAGCCCTTGGCTGGAAAATGCACCGAAGGAAAGAGGCTTCAGTAAGAGGTGCCTCATGAATATTAATACAGTGGAGCGAGTACGTTTCAAACAGCTGTGCAGCTGGGAGGAAAGTGCCGGCCAACTCCACGTAAACGGCTTTGCTCTGTGGGTGGGCTTCGAGGGCCGTTTCTGTGCTATGATAAAGCGACTTGTTTCCCAAGCAGCCGCGTTCTCTCTTGCATTTCTCTATTTCGGTGACTCCCTGCGAGCAAGTGCCACCTCAACCATCGCCGACCAGGTGGCTCTCCAAGCTCCCCGGGGTCGTTGCGTTTCCATGGGAACTGCGTACAGTAAGAGGCAACATGGGCACAGTCACAAGCTCAAGGGCAGCAGAGTCGAGTACTGCAGTCAAAAACGTGGAAGCAGTATACCGTAATTTCCGGACTATAAGCCGCTACTTTTTTCACACGCTTTGAACACTGCGGCTTAAACAATGATGCGGCTAATTTATGGATTTTTACGGGCTAATGAGCTTCATGCCGCCAAAACATTTAGCCTCGTCACATCGGACCAATGAAATTACCGAACAGGTCACAGTGGACCAATGAAACTGTTCGAATTAAATCAAACGCACTCGCACTAAATTCTTCAGATCAGTCATTTTGCGCTTCATGCACACATCATGGTAAACACACAAAGAAATGCATATGATGCCGCTTTCATGTTAAAGGCGATCGATCTGGCTGTCGAAGAAGGAAATAGAGCTGCTGTAAAACTGTATTTAAAATTTTTTTAACCAGCCATGTTACAGGCACTGTTCGGAAAAAAGCATTTACATTACGTATTTAAATAAAAATTAAAAAAATCTTTCTGTGTAACATCTTTCTGTGTAAATATCTCATGTTACAACGTGGACACCTGCGGCTTATAGATAAGTGCGGACTGACTGAAGAGATTAGGGTTTGAGCTTTTTCTTCTCACTCTTCTTCTTTGCTCCCCAGCTCTTCTACTCAGCACTGGAAGGCTTTGGTAGTGTGCGCTCAGCCTGCCTGTCCCTGCTGGGCTGGGGGCAGGGCCTACTATCCTGCTCCACTCCTGGTCTGGCCTACCTCGGGAGTTTTGCCCTGCTGCGTCTCTGGCCACTGTGGCTGATGACGGTCGCACTGTTGCACAACTACAGACGGGCCCGTGTCGAACTGTACCGACCCGCCCTTGAGTGGCAGGACTATGAGATGGTGGACCTCTTCCTGCGCCGCCTAAAGATGTGGATGGGGCTGAGCCGGGCTAAGGAGGTGGGTGACCTCATCTATAAAAACCCTGATTTGCAAGTTTTCTTTCCTTCTATAGGAACCGCGCAATGTCCGGTCCTTTACCCCTTGTCGTTCTATCCTGTCTTCACCCCAGTTCCGTCACAAGGTGCGTTTTGAGGGTATGGAGCTGCCCCCATCCCGCTCTTCCTCTACCAGCGACTGCAAGTCCGTGTGCCTGCCGCCGCCGGACACCCCTGACAGCGTGGATGCATGCTCAGAGGCCTCCTGGCGGCCGGCATCCGGCAGCCCCTGCAGCCTGGGGGAGGGTGGGCCCTGGCGAGAGCGGGCAGAGATGGAGGCCACACTGTGCCGTCTGCCGCCTGTGGTGGACGCCCTGCTGCTGCAGCTGGACCGGGTCACCTGGGCCACAGAGGAGCTGTGCCGGGCTGAGAGCAGGTTGGAGCGAGCCCATCGGCGAGGACGGACCCGTGAGCGAGCGGGGCGTGGCCGCCGAGACTCCGCCGGACGGAGGAACCGCAGCAAGGGGTGCCACGAGACCCAGCTGTCAGGCACAGGTCCCCATGGCAATAAGCCCACCCCAACTCCCGCCCACCCACGCAAATGGGAAGGCCGAGGGGGTGGCGAGACCGTTCCTTCCAGCCTATTCCGTCACCCAGCACACACCACCACCATCCCCACCCGCAAACGCAAGCCCCCACCCCTCAAGAACAAAGTGCACCCCAACACGGATGTACACGTCTCGGGACATCCCAGGTCCTGATGGTATGCTCTTATAAACCCCTCCTAAACCGGTCTTGGAAGTTAGTTAGCTGGTGGCAGCAGGTTATGTCACCCGTGGCTCATACATGCCAGGACGCACCCTCTGGATCGGCGCATGTAATGCTGGTTACGTTACGCTCGGTATGGCACCATGGCGCAGGTCGCCAGCTTTGTCACTTACACCCTCCCTGGAGGCTGGGGATATGAAAAACATGGAAAAAACTGACCGAAAAGATTTTCAATTAAATGATTCAAGGGAGTTTCTGGCGTCTCTTTTAAGATGTCTTTGGTTTGTGTGTGTTTTTTTTATGAATAAGGAAATTGTAGGTAGGTCACGGTGAAAGTCTGTAGGCATGTTCCTGAGGCAGGTTGAGATGTAAACAGACCACACAGCACAGACCGTTAAAAACCAAAAACAAGAAGGCTACGACTTCTTTACATTGCCTTGTGGATTTTAGGCATAGAGTAAGCGTCTGTGTGAGTGACAGATGAAGTGAGAGATTTGCAGCATCCAGAACAGCTTGCAGAAGTTCTGACTCCTAAAATTATAAACGGAAAGCGGGCAACCTGCCCTCTGAAACAGAAGCTTGAGGAGACCGGGTCGGGCGAGAAGGACACAGTAGCTCCCCTGTCCAGTTGTGACCTCTCGTCCCTGGAGTGCCGTATGCCATCCAAAACCCATGGATGACACCGACAGGTCTTTTCCTTGTGTGTCTTCGGCAGTTGTTTGAAGGCACTTTTTATTGTATTTCTTTAGAAGTTTATAGCCAGCTAACACATGCAATTCCCATAAATTAAGGCAACATTATCCTATTGCAAATGGTCTGTCACCTGGGAGTGTGTGTGTATATATGTGTGTGTGTGTGTGTTTGTTTGTGTAAACAAAAGATAATAAGCTTGGTACAGTTACAGTCAGGTGTAGCTGCACACGTACATTTCCCAGTAGAGTTGCCAAAGCTTGCTCTTCATTTAACAGTCAGAGAAGGCTTAAGTTTAAAAAGTTATTTTTTAATGTACTCAGCACTTTATTTGTATGTGAGGCTGTTTATATGATGGTGTATCTGTTCTGTGTTGATTTTTTTTTTTTTTTTTTTAATAGATATTCAGAAATATTGTTGAGTATTATACACAAAGTGCTTGAGGATATTTAACGGTTGCCAGGTGTTTTTTTTCTCAATCCTGTCTCTTTACCAGAATATTTCCCAACTCCCTCAGAAATGTTTACTGTTATTTCATCTCAGGGACCCTTTCCCTTCCCCAATTTTTTATTTTTTCTATCAATTGTAAGAAATGAAGGACATTTATGTTTTTTAGAAGACTATGTACAAGGTGTTTTTCTTAATATCCTGGACCAGAATTAATTCTTTTTTTATCACATCCACAATCCCTATATTAAAGTCCCATCCACTAAAGACAACTTATCACAGAACTGTGCATGAAAAGACCATTTTCTGTCTGACTTCACTGAAGCGGTTACATTTATTTTATTTTCTATCGAGTTTTTCTAGTCAATGTATGTGTAAATATTATTAAAGCCTGTTGTAAATATTTCCCCCCCTTACATTGGCGTTGTCACAGCACTGACTTAAGTTGTTTTGAGTTATACTACAAGGACCAACCATATCTCAGTATTGACATCATGACCATAAAAGCAGCATCCCTACTATGGACTCAAGTCTCTATATGCAAAGAGTCATTCATAAGCTGCAACTTCACCACAAATGAGTCCCAGAATTGACCATAACTCAAAAAAACTGTCCCTTTGAGGCATAATTTTATTTATTTGTTTTTTTATATATATATATATATATATAAAAGACCTGGAGGTAGATTTGTGTTGTTAGAGCATAACTAGTTGTGGGCAGTGAATGATTCTTGTTAATGCAATTGCAGTGGGTGTTGGATGGCCAGCCCACTGGGATCAGATCAGTGTTACCATTGAGCACATTGCCATTTCTGGTGTTCAGTTCGCAAACCTGATGCCTTCGGTCACAGGGCGTATGGTACACGTTTAAATAAATCCCCCATTATGTAAAATACAAAATGTGTGAGGAACCGGTAATGGCACAGCTTTGGAGAAAGGCTTGGCTCATGGAACAGCCAAGCGTTCCAGGGGTCAGAGTGCATACCAAAACTTCTCCCCCACTCTCAAGTCACCTTGTGCCAAGGCAAATGTGTTCGCCTCTCAGTGATAAAATGCTCGTAAGCCTTCATTGGCTCATTACGATCTCATATTGTTTTCTCGTATTTGTCTGTAAGCACTTCCCATGCTTTTGCACTCGACAAAGTCAAATAAAGTTTTGACAGCTGAACACTGTCTCTCTGAGGTTTTTCTGCTGACTGGCAGCATGCCTGGATATAAACACCATCAAAATCACTGTCTGCTTTATTTCACACAGACACAAACATTTTTATTTTTATTTTGTTCACAAACCTCCCTCCTAGGTTGATCTGAAGGAAGTAATTTACCCCTCCCTCTCTGTCATCAGCACTTTTACAGTGAATTGACCCTGATAAATAATTACATAAATACTCCGTCTTAAATGCAGAGGAGCATTTACTGAATGGTCGAGTTGCCACCTCTATTTATGTGGCCTTTGGAGAAGAGAAAAACTATTGTGTTCTTTGATCACAATCCAGCATCATTTAATAATTTGCCGAACAACCCTAAAAGCTCTAAGTTGAGGGTCAGTGAGTTACAGCTTCTTCAGATTCAGACAAAGTCAGTGAAGTCATCCACAGTAGACACCAGCCTCTTCCTCTGGCCCGACTCGATGTTGGATGCGGTGTTGCCCTGCTGGTAAGTGGAGCTCTTGTTTTGCACAGAACCATGGCCCTGGGTGAGGGAAATCCCGGGGGTGGGCCGTGACTGAATCTCCTCCTGAGCCTGGGCGTTACCACAACGTAAGAACAAAACAGGAGACAAAGAAATTGAGAGTAGGGCTGGGCGATAAAACAATAACAATCGCAATATTATTTTCCTCGATAGAAGGAAGGTCACTCACTTTATTCAGTCATTACACAAGACACACTTTACTTACAATTCAAATTAAAGTTATTGGATGATACTTTGTTGACTAAAATTTTCAGACAGAAAAATCCTTTAACATAAAGCACTGAGCTATTCAACATATTTATTTTCCTTCCCTTTGCAACAGCAATTATTTCTAACTAATTAAAAGACAATTTGATGTAGAGCTCACTAATGACAAATTAACACATCCCAGTTCAATGGAAAATCAAATACATTCATGTTTTGAAATTTCTGAAATCTAACTGAGCGTTCAATGTAGCTGGTACGCTGGATCCTTTAGCTGGTGTCAGTCTTAGTGTAAATGCCCTTCCCTCGTGAAAAATTAAGTGAGGGTATAAAACCAGCGCTCCCACTAGGTCTTCGAAAAAGACTTGCCATGTGGGGTTGTTATGTAAAGTCTAAGAGCAGCGAAAGTACAGAGAAGCACAACGCAACCAAGGTGAACGGAGACCTCAAACAGCAAGAAGCCTAAACAACAGTGGAGTTGGCAACACGTTAGGCTAAATCTATTAAAATATTTATTTTGTTGAGGAAAAGGGACTGAAAAATAATTTTCCACATGTATATTTTTACGTTGATTTATGTTTTATGTTGTTACATTTGTTTTGAATGTTCTACCTCAGATTTGTGAAATGATCCACTGCTTGACAAGTGTTTGTCATGTTCTGACCATAAAGAATAGTTTAAAACCACAATTAACCATCTGGTTTCTTCAACTTTCACTCAGGAGCAAAAATCAGCCTTTAAATATATATATAAGAAATAATTATTTGACATTTATCGTGATAATTATCGATATCGACTGATATGACTTTTATCGTGATAACATTTTCGGTCATATTGCCCAGCCCTAATTGAGAGGTAGAAGACTGAGGCAGGGCAGATATTTAGGCAGGTTCTGAAGTACTGGGACAGATAACGAGTTGTCATCGGTGTGCACTTACCCTAGTCCGAATCTTCTTTATGTGTCGCAGCCTGGCTAGCCACTTTGAAGCGTAGGCCTCAGAGGGGTTGGCCCGGGACTGGTGAACTAGGGATGCCATCTGGAGAGAAAGAAAGCAGAATAAGGGTAAGCGAACGAGAGGAGGAAATCCAAGTTACAAGCTTTTACAAGCTCCGCCCACCCCCTCCGTCATGCTGATAGCCTCGCTGTAAAACTACCTATTAATAAAAAAGGAGACGGGGCGGCGGTTTCTCTGTATGTGAGAGAGAATGAGTACATTAGACCGGGGCATTGCAAGGAATAATTTTTTAGGTGGGCCAGAATACAACTTAGTTGGGCACGTAAACTACCTTCCCGCAACCAACCCCTACTGCTGGTAATAAAACAATAAATTACCTTAATATAAACTGAAGGATTTGTGATATTTAAAACAGACAAGGATCTTATTTTAAAATGTTTTACTATGACACCCTAGTATCATCAATTAAAAAACACTGGCTGGTGGTAATTCATTGCCATTCACTGTATCGCTGCTGTTATTTCACTGCTCTGCTCTTACTCCCAGGCTGGTTGTTTAAAATGACACATTTCTGATTGTTGCTTTGCCATCGCACATGATATGCAATTAACTATTGCTTAGAAAAGAGATCCTTGCAGCAGAGAAAGATTCAAACAATCAATCAGTACCCTAACCATTAAGATTTTAACTACCCCACTGACTAGGAGCTTTTCTCTCCCAACATTGCCTCAGACCTGCCCACAGGGAGTTTAGCCCAATGTCTACCCAGGCTTGCACACACATCTGTGAAGGTAAATACAGCTTATTAACTAGCAGCATGACTGCCATTTAAAAGGACTTTGAAAAACATGTATAATACAATTACTGAGATGATTAACATTCTCCAGAAGCAGCACATGCACAGTGAATCACTGGTAACTGCATATATATGGGCGGGGGTAACTGACATTGGCATGCAGGGCCATCTGCCGGACCAACAGAGGCAGATTCCGGTCAGACACTATCTTGGCCACGCTGGTGTCAACGAGTCCCTCCATCTCTGCACAAAAAAAAAAAAAAATTGAAATAAAAACTTTCATTGTCAGCCTGGAATACTGTGAGGGAGAGCCCAAAAGCTGGTTGTTCATACAAAAGCATAAAGCAAATAAATGCTGGCACATTCCTGTACACAAATTAGTCACGGTTACACACAAACGGAAGGCTTCACTCAGAAACGTTGTCACACACAAACAGTCAGAAATGTTGACAAAGAGTTAAACAGAAACCCTTTGCACCTGTTAGACGCTTGGCAGTCCGCTCTCTGCGTCTTGCATTTTGTCTCTCTGCGACACACCTAGTACTCCCTCTTTCAGTCTGACCAACCTCCCCCTGCTACCTCTCACAGTAGGAAGGAGAGGAGTTGTTTTTCCTTACCTTTGCGACACTGTAGGGTGACCAGGTTGCTCTCATAGTCCAGAGGTCGGATGATGACCTCCACAAAGTTACACTGCCCCTATATAGGGAGAGACCAGGGGGCCAGAGAGTGAGCAGGATGAGCACTGCTGTCGTATGCGCGCGCATGTGTGTGTGTCTACATGTGCCCGCGCATCTCCTGGTCTCCCAGACTGACCTTCATTGTGCCCAGTTTGTAATCCTCCCCAGAGTCGTTGTACACAACCATGACATAATCGTTGCCGATATGTCTCTTCTTGTTGCAGCAGCCCTTATCTGACTCCCGGTTGGGCATCAGCGTGGCGATGTGGAAGATGGCTGAGGTTGGGATTGGAAGAGAATGAGATCCACGGGTTTCTGCTCCATGCTGGGTTCAGGGAGTTTGCCTATGTTTGAACAATGTATTGCCAGCAAGGCAGATGTTGCAAATGGCTAACTAAGAGGAGCTGAACACTGGAACATTTCAAAGACAACAGAAAATACTCCTGCTTTCAGCATGCCTACGGGAGGGAGCAAAATCCAGTTAACCCTCACCCTGCATAATGTCATCGTGCCAGCAGTACGTGAACTCTCCGTCATCCCCATACTGGTCCAGCCCCCCGAGGTAGATCTGGTCTGGGTCACAGTCCTTCAGGTGGATGAGCTTGCCCAGTCCAGTCAGGAAGAGGGCGTACCGGTTCGACCCATATTCATTGGAGAGGATGGACACCTCGTTGTTCACCTGCAGAAAAAAAAGAAACACACACACAATCATGTGGAGGGAAGGGGAACAAGGCAGACATTTGACACAACAAATCTAGTTTAAAGCCTGCTCTTACCTGTCCAACACCTACGAACACAACTCCGATCTTGTGTGTGTCATAGGGAGGCATCTGGTCCAGAACTTTGACAGTCCTGTCTATCAGCTGCAGGGGGTTAGAAAGTGAAGGTCAGGCTCAAAGTCTCAAAGTGAGCAGTGTCCGGGGCTCGGCGCGAGAAGAGCCGGCAGCTTGGTAGGTCTCACCTCTGACTTGGGCAGCAACAGGGGCTTGTTGGCCTCATTGCCAAAGAAGGGGGAGTGGTAGAGCTGCAGAAAAACAAAGCTGGGAGAGGGGAGGGGAAACAGGGCAACGGTCAGTCGCCTGACCGTCAGGCTGGGCATGATCTTCACAAAGCGGTCTCCAGCCCAGTACCATGGACACATGTGAATGTAAGCAACAAAGTAATAAATCGCTTTGTTAAAGTACTGCACAATATAACTTAATACCATTAAACAAATCACATCACAAGCAATTCACAAGACACCTAAGGTACTATCTATGACTTCTAATACAGAGAGCATGCTTGCTATGAAAACGAGTACACACTTAATGTAAAAAAAATAAAAAATAAAAATAAAATAAAAAAATAAACACCTAAAAGTTCCTCCTCCAACTGTATAAGTTTTGAAAGCCCTGGCCCCAGGAGGTGCATTAAAGTCTGTACTCGGGTTAACAAGTACTTTACAGTACTCAGTGCACCACAGAGTTTTCTGTTCCCTTTTTGCTCCATAAATAAGTAACACATCATCATGTCCTTATGGCAGTAGTCTATTTGGAACCATATTACTGCAATTTTAACCAAAAACACTGGTGTTTATGCCTTAGGCTACGATCGAACCTTGAGACATTGTTTTTGCTACAGACAGATGGTATAAGAAACAAATAAAATGATCTACGTAACTAAAAAAAGTTAGGGGGGGAAATTACAGCAGATTGATTAATTTACTTTTATCTTCAGTACAAACAAATTTAATTTCATTATTTGTGGAAGGAGGAAAATGCAGCCAAGTTGCCGTGGCCAATATTAAAGCTTGACCTATTGATGTCCCATAATTCTCCCGAATCTGCAAGACAAAATCTGGGAAAATAGAGGCACTCACCCAAAGAAAGAACCGGACCGGAATATCTTCCCTTACACATTTCACTACGGCTTTCTACGAGACAAACCACAGGGGTTCCTAATTTCCTTAATACCTAAAATTAGAAATCTACAGTTTGGCTTGAGGCGTCAGGGTTCTTGGTAATCGAGTTTTGGCTTACGATGGAGACCACAGGTATGTCCGGGTGCAGCTCACCTGGGGCTCAGTCCAGATGCCTTCTCCGAGCTGGAGGGGCCCCCCCGATTGTGGTAGATATCATGCTCCCCCTTTCTCTCACGGCGAGAGGGCGCAGACACGGAGATGGTGTGGCCGCGAGGCCGATGGCCACTGGGGGAGAGTGGGCCAGGCTGGGGGGTCGGGAATTCCAGCTTCATCCTGGAGGCCGAAGAGGCAGCAGCAGAGGAAGCCAGCCCTCCGCTCATCCCCGGGGCCTCTGCCTGTGCCTCCGGCTCCACCCTAACGCCCCCCCCCTCGGGCGGGGTTGTTGACTTGTTCTCCTGGGCAGGCCATTCCCCAGGCACCGGCATCTCGGCTAAGGCCTCATGCAGTGTCTGCAACTCTGGGGAGGAGCTGGACTTGTTGAGGGTCTGTGTGTGCTGGAAAGGCAGCTCGACCGCCTGCTCCCCAGGGGTTGAGGGGGCCTGCAGGGGCTGATCGATGGGGATGGCCCCCTCGCTCACCTCGTCTAGGGTGGACTTCTCGTCTTGGCTAGAGCTAGACGAGGACTAGACAGGCAACAGGAGGTCAGAGAGGAGAGGAGACAGTAATCAGAAGAGAGAAGCCAAATAAAAATGTTTTTTACAAAAAGTTAGTATACACTGCAATTTACTTACCTGTACCTTTTACATTCCTGAATCACTTCCTCAGAGCTCTTCACCTCCCAAATCCACACTTGTCACCATGTACAAACTTAACTCTGTATTCCCGTCCACCCCACTGTACCGACGCTCGTTCCCCTGTACCCCGCTTGCCCTGCAGTGACCCGTCTCCCACCATGCCCCGTCTCTCGCTGCACCCCTGCTCACCCTGCTGAAAGGCGTCTGTGAGTTCTTGCTGAAGTCAGCGCTGATGAAGATGGGTTCAGAGGGCATGGGCTGGAACTCCTCACTCCTTGGTGACTCAGACTGAGACTCTGCCACCAGGCTCCGTAAACCCTCCTCCAGCACAATGGAGTCTGCAGGGGGGGCACAGTGAGGACCACCAAAGTTTTGAAGTTCAACAAGAAGCTTGCACACGCACACTCCGTTGAGGAGGGCTGGGGGGTGAGGCGTATTAACTGTAGATCTAGACAGGCCCCAGCCATTTTGGTCTCTCCATTTGCCTCCTTTGGCTGTCCATAGTCTGCCTTTAGCCGTATCCTTGGCTCCTGTCCAGTCTCTCTTCTGGTGATGGCATGCAATCCGGTAAAGCACTTAAAAATGCCCACACCTCTCCAAACACGGGCAGAGCGCAGACATTCTCACAAGCACTCGCATACTACATAGCCACTGTAACAACTCAAAAGTACATGACATGGGATTTTGGGGGAAATAACATTTTGATGCATGAACCTGTATAAAAGAACGTAGAAAACTGACATGTAATGCGACGGGCGTGTATGCTCTACAGTAGTCAAGTGTAAAAAGCCACCGTGAAAACTAAACATCAACTGAGGTTTTACTGTCCTCTGCTGGCTGTGTTGGGGACAACTAAGCCAATGTTGCAGCAGGCTACTAGGGCTGTGGCCACCAAGGATGCTGTTACACACAGTTGACAGCAGTCAAGAGATCACACAAAAAAACTAAAATAAGAAACAGAAAAATCTCCTGGCAGGAGTTGACAGCTAACAGCCAGTAGTTTTATCGTCTCCGTAAATAACGTTTCACACACACACCTTACTGACTGCCATCTTGTAAACAAGCAGCTGAAAAGTAATGACAGCAACAACAGAGTTAAAAAGGCCCTGTCAGCGTTTTGGTATCATCCGTTACCCTATAAGTGGTTGCATAGGAGACAAAAGAAGCAGAGTATAAACCCCACAGGAAAAAAAGGAGAGGGAAGAAGGAAAAGAACAATGTTTTTGGCTTGCGAGTCTTCATCACGCCTGACGCCGGATCCACGCCAGCTTCAGTTGTAGCGCTGTCCCTTATTAGCCTGAAATTAAACTCTACTTGTTCCAGATTTTCACATACTCATTGGGCAAATCCAGTCTTGATTGAAATCACTTAATTCCCCTTCTCATCATTCTGATACACAACTGGGGCTACTAACTGCTCAGTGACTCACACATAATAAGAATAGGTGGATATTCTTCCTAAAGGTGACTGCCAGGGGCAGGCATAGTCACACAGGCTTATTCAGTGTGGACATCAGGCTATACACCAAAGATGATGGATGGACTGAGGGAGATACCTGTGTTGGAGCGCTGGATCAGGGAGGGCTTGTGGGGTGGGGTGGGGGCCTCCAGAGAACCCGGCTCCTTCAACCTCTCCATGGCCATCAGCACACTGGACAGCTCCTGCAGGGGCATGTTGCCCAACTCCGAGGAGAAAGGACTGGGGGGGTTCTCCAGGCACATCAGCCAGCTGGTGTTTCCTGAGGGACACAGCCAGCAGGAAGCAAAGTAGTTCAGTTCTGGACCGGAAATTAGTAGGTTGCTGGTTCAAATCTGAGGTACCTAAACTCCCAAGTAATATTCTAAATGTCTCAATGGACAGAGTTTAAAACTAAACCACTTGGTCTTGCTATGCCAAAAGTACCAGTGCTAAGAAAATAACTTGACCCTATTTAAGTCACTGTGGATAGCAGCCCCAAAAACAAACTTAATTTATAATTACAAAATATAATTCCCAGAGCTATACTGATCCAAACAAGTGATCTCGGTGGTATACAGGTCACCAAGAGTAGTCCCCAGGCTGAACGGGTGTGTGCCACGCGTCCGTCTCGAGTACACGCACAGGAGAGGTCCGGGCACGCCCATCAGCACCAGCTGAGGATCATGCTAATTGCAAACAGCATTTAACGACCTGTGATCCCTCAGTAGGTGCTGGAGTTGGGAGAGGAGCCGGGTGAGAGAACGGCGGTCAGAGCGGCAGAAGAAAAGGAGGTGAACAAGGGGGAAGAACGAGTCGGCTCGGGAGAAGTGGATGCCGACATTTCGTCTTTGTTTAAATTTAATTTTGATCGGGATTTTGTTTAGTTTGTTATTTTAGTTTGTTGTGTTTGGGGTGAACCCGTGAGGGGGAGCCCTGAAGAGTGATTATTGTTTATTTGCTGTTTATTGAAATAAAGCCGGCAAGAAGCCGGAGAACCCGGAAGTGTGTTTACCGATTATTCCCGAACCAAGCACGTCGGCGTGCTACAGGGTGCTGTAGCCCTCAAGCTATACGGGTCCCCGCAGGTAATCAATGCACTGTAGTTCTAACACTAACCCCTGGGCTATAGACCCTGCTCTTACCTGAGGGTCTGCGGATGAAGATCTCAGCCCAGCCCTGAGTGAGCATGGGGACAAAATCTGCCAGGCTGGACTTGTCCTTCTGTAGCATCTGCGCCGGGTCAGAGTCCTCCCCCCGCAGAGACCCCAGCCCACCCAGGGTGGTCCCAGGAGAAAGCGGGCCGCAGAACTCATTCTCTGAAGGCGACACCAGTGGACTCAGGCTCTGGGCGGGGCCAGCACGCAGGGCGTGGCCACCTGAGAAAAGTTGAGTCGAAGCCGAAGTGTCAGCAGAAATAAAAACTGTTGTATGTTAAGTAAATATATATTAACCAATATATTATAAACACAGACACACATACACACGATGGGCAATATGAAGATTAATATTTGTATTTACTATATTTAGTAAATCTAACATTTTAAACCAATATAGGAAAAGCTAGAAGGCGTCTATTGGTCAGAAAGGTGATAACTCCACCCACCGGACATGGAGCGGACACGGATGCGTTGCGCCCTGTTGATCTGCTGGCTGGACTGGGACTCCAGCTTGGCTGGCGCCTCTTTGGTCTGCCTGGTATGAAGGGAGGGGTCTGACCTAGAGGTGGGTCAGCAGAGTGGCAGTCAGAGTGCTAGGGGGGTGATATATGCTGAGAGCCAAAGGGTGTCGCAACACGCCCACCTTCCTGCCTTTACCTGGTCATCTCGCCACCCCCGGGTCGCTCCGTCACATCCAGGCCAAGCAGCGTCTGCGTGCGTGCTCCTCCACTGGTTGTTATGGTCACCAGTTTGTTCCCTACCAGCCAGGTCATGCTGCGGCCGCCTGCCAGCAGGAACTCTGCAATTGGCGACCTGTTGGGAGGAGAGAGAAAAGCTCTTTCAAACGTTGCATTTTTTTTATTACCGTCTTACTCCCCCACTTCCTACCGCCAAGTCCATTGGAACCACACAAACACACACCTTTTGGGTAGGGCAGAGAAGTTGGAGAAGACATAGCGGGCCATCATGTCCAGGCAGGTCTCGGTCAGCTCCAGATGGACAGTTTTCAGCCCATCATCGGCCTGAGCCACGGCGCTTTCATCCGCTGAGCCCAGACTCGTTGTGGTGATAGAGCTGTGCATCCTACTGGGGGAGGCAGAGAGCCGAGGTTTACCCGGGGAACACTGGGTTTAACTTGTATATTTTAGAGAAACACACACACACACACACACACACACACACACAGCAACTTGGTATGAGTGAGCCCTTTAAGCCTGTCCGGTGCTTTAGTGAGGTCATTTACAATCCATAGAGGACACATGATATTTTAGATTTAAACATCTTCACTGCATCTTTTAATACCTTGATTTAAACATCATGGTCAGGTAACTAGACTAATCAGATAGCAAACGCTTGGCGGTTGGAGACTGCGCAAGATGGTGAACAAGTGTTTCGTTGTTCCTTCCATACCTGGAAGTAGAATTAGACGATAAGAGAGCTTAAACCTTGAATCAGCGCTCTTATTTTTCTATTTTACCCTTCGCAGCTAGTGCTTGGTATCCTAGGCAACGACCGGGTGTTCAGGGAGAACCATATACGCTGCAGCCGAGTACATAATAAAACCAGCATGTAGGTCTCTGGACCTGCTCAGATGTGTCCGTTACAACTTTGAAAACTGGACAAGAATCGCAGAGCATCTTGTTTGACAGAGTGAGTGATGCAGAATAGAGGACTGTTTGTTTTCTGCCAAGGTTTCATGATGTATTCTCAGGACAAAAGACTGTCAAGCACTCTGACCATCCTTATTTAATGGGCTTTATAATAATCAAATAAAAACATTCACAACATCTTGAGGGGCACACCAACTCATACCAAGTCCCACACTGTGTCAGTACAGCCACCAACAACAGAATAATGGTCTGAACTAACGACATCCTGAGTCTCGCTCAGTCTGGTGGACACCCATACCGACAGGAAGAGCCCACCCAGTCTATACAAAAAGGTAAAGCCACCCACCCCCACAAGAGAGGCCCCTCCCACACTAACAACATATGTCCATTGCCTTCTCTCATATCAGCTGGAGACAGGGTCCTACAGCACCCAAACCTAACCAATTTCCCACACCAGGCAACGTCTGCAGCAGAGTGTCCACCAGAGATTAAACAGAAGGGAACAACTGATTTACACTTTCTCTGTACCAATGGCACCGAAGCCACATATATGCAAATACAGGGACAGCATTAGATAATATTTCACCACCGCCAGCAGTAAAGAGTCATGGTTTACTAAGGCACAATTACACACTCAAAAGCATCATTGTGTTAGCACACAGTAGGCTGCTGCACACCTTATGATACTTGTTAATCACAGAGCAGCTAACTTGACTCCGCCAAACAGAGCCACTCAGGGCAGGTCTGAAGGGGCTGCGTCTGGCGCATGCGAGCCTGGACCTCCAACTGAAGACACCGGACTGCCCTCTGCTGCCCATGTATGGTAATAGTTTGCCTGACATTGAGCTGCATCTTCCATCTATGACACAGCTCTGTGTCATCTCATATTGATCCGCAACGTGAAATAAACTGATCTTAAAAATACATAAAGTTGGGTGGTAAAACATTATGTAACTTACTGCAATCAATAGTATTCATATTTAGTGCTTTCCCCCTGAGGATTAATGTCTACAGATTAGGAGAGTTACCCTGCTAAGGAACAGAATGATTATTTTGAAAGAAAACAAAAAAACGAGTTTGCAAACCCAAATAAGACCCAGGCAGCAGGCAAGGCTTTATGACTGAGTGAGTGAGTGAGTGAGTGAGTGTCATCCAGCAGGACAGGAGCCCGCCACATCTCTGCCGGGTTAGTGTGTGGAGCCCAGGGCCCTCCATCCCTGAAGGCAGGGAGAGAGAGAAGCCAGTTGTTACATGGCTGTCAGTCAGTGAAAGCCCCACCCTGTCACCAACCACGACGCATGCACTGCAAACACTGCTCTAAGGATCATGTCTCCCAGGCCATTTTTCTACATATTTAAATGTTAGCAAAATCAAACAACAAAAAAACACAAAAAAGCAAATTGAATGTCTTTAAAAAAAAATAAAAAATAAAGTCTTTAAAAGAACATACATCATGCAGAGGGGAAAAATAATCTCCAGCATGCATTCCCTTGGTTCTCCACAGCCCAACACAGCCCAGCACAGCCCAGCCCAATCCCATCCAGATAGCACTGGCTCCACCCACCACCCAGATTCCCAGACAACGGCCAGCCCAAAGGAAGCAGCGCGGTTCGGTTCCCAGAGGCTCTACCTGCGCACCGCGTGCTCGGACACACTGATGCTTCGGGAGCGGAAGGCGTCCATGGCCGACAGATCTTTCAGCTCTTTTACAGGGGAGTTGCTACTCGGGCCCTGCCTCGCAACCTTGGCGGTCCGCAGACTGCCGTGGCGGGAGGCGGGAAAGGCGACACCCACACATCATAACCATGATCGCAAGTCGGCAGGTGGCGAACAGACACGCCACAGAAGGTGTGGCCGGGGCGGGGAATGGGGATGAGGATCGGAGCAGGGATTAAGGTCAACGCAGATCAGAGGCCAAGGTTCACAGGGTCAAGTGAGTGGAAGGTCCCAGGGTGTTGGCCCCCCAGCACCACCACCACACACACAGCCCCCCGTCAGAGTGAGGCCAGGAGTGAAATAAAGAGCAAACAAAAACAAAGTAAATTAAACAGCAGAGCACACAATGCAATCAGAACAGAAAGGAGAAACACACAAACAAAACACATCACATAAAGGAGGTAACATCGAAGCATTTTAAAAAACAATTCAAGAACATGGGCAGATGAAAATTGAATTTACAGAATAAACACACACACACACACACACACACATCAATGGATTGTTCAGTAAAGCAGTATCTATGCAGATGGAAGCAACAGACAGGTTTCTGGTCGGAAATGATTACGTTACAGATTTCAGCACTAACAGGTTGAAACACAGCATTTCAGCCTTTTGCCAGATCCCTCTCTGATATTGGGCGATGTGTATGAAAACCAATAGGACAGGAAATTCAGAATCCAATCCAGCTGATGTCGTTAGCGCTTGTTACTGATTGTCAGTAGCAAGGTGGCGGAATACAACCTCATGACGGTGGCTTGAAGGCAACTAGGATTGCAGGAGACTGTGATAGTAGGATTTGTAGCAACAAGCCCAGACGCATTAGCAAAATTGATGTTTGCAAATTGGGGAGAAAAATATATTTAAATTCCAAATGATTCAAATAAAGCTGCCTTTAAACATTGCCGCTGTGTTTTCGGATGGGAATCCAGAACCAACCGATGTGAACACAGTTTGGCTAGGCCCAGCGACGTACCGTGCACTATTTCTCTTTGATGTTCAGAGAAGAGCAACATCATGACTACAGGACTGAAATCCAACGCTCCAACTTCCAGTAAGCAATTTTGAAAATGTACTTCCGATTCAGGAAATTAATTTAAAGAAGTAAAAAATATTTAATAAAGACATGAACTCAAGATGCACGGCTAGTTGGACTGAAGATTCGTTAGGATGGCGTATTAGTGGTCAGAGGGTGAGCTTGACTCGAATAAGGCTGCCAGTGCATGGGATGTATGTGAATTGATGACAGCGTGTCAAATGGAGGCGTGGCCAAAGGGGGGGATGTTAAGCTGCCTCGGGGGGGGTCAATCAATCAGTCAGAGCAGAGAGAGGGTAGAAGGGACAGTGGGGAAAGACTGAGTGAGCACTAGGGATCTGCTCCCAGGGAGGGGAAAAAAATTTGAGAAGAATCTTGGTCAACTATCAGCTGTATATATACAGCGGTATGCCTGACTGACAACCATAGCAGAGAGCTGCAAGCTTTTTGGGAGATAAGATCAGTTAGCTGATCTCTCCGCTGATACCATCCTTTGTGGACTCAAAATTGAGCACTTCACTCCCAACAAAGGGACGCAAGAATGCATGGATCGCTTGTGTAGAGCGATTGTACGCAGCCGTGACTCATTACATACACTATGCTTAAGTCCTTATTGAACAGGGCATACCATAAACCCATTTCATTATTTTAACACCAACGATACATTCTGTAACCTACAGGCTCCCATCACTTGAGACTTTTCTTCTAATGTAGTATGGAATGGTCTAATGTCATAACATGCAAATGACTGAAATATAAACATGATGTAAAACAACGCAAGAAAAAACAACTTCAAACCAACACAGATAAAGATAAATATTTAATATAACCATCTAACATGCTAAATAAAATGTGTGCAAAGACGTGTCCATTTACTAGTCTGTAGGTAAGAAAACAAAAAACGTGGGGGTGAAAATAGGATGTGCCAGGACCCTGTTTGCCTGATGTGAGGTAGATGAAAGGGTGGCTTACAACAACTGCAGTAGTGTCTGAGAATAAAGAATATGGAATTAAACAAAAATAAAAAAAATCAAACCAATAAAATCTGTAAAATCTATACCAAACTGACCCGGCTAGAAGCATCCCGAGAGCATGTGTGTGCGTCTACCTCTTGGGTCTCTCATTAAGACTGGTGCTGCGTGTGTGCGCGCGTACCTCTTGGGTCTCTCATTGAGGCTTGTGCTTCGTGCCCGGAAGCTGCTCTGCTCGTGTGAATCATCAAAGGGCAGCAGGGCATTGGAGCGGAGGCCCTGAATACAGGAGTGAACGAAGTCAACAAATATACACACACATTGCCCATTGGACAAATAAACAAATAACATGGCTCAGCAACACACGCTGCCAGCACCATTCAACACAGGGTGTGTACTATTCCATAGCGGGCTGACTGACAAGAGGCGACCCACTTTGGTGATGTACTGCACAAAGTCCTTCCGGAACGTGAGGCGACAGCGAATGAACCACATAGCGATGACATGGTGAGCCAAGGACACAATATACTGGTTAAATCTGTGGGGCAGAACAAAGGGGAAGAGAATTTCTCTTGGCTTAAATCCACTCAATATTGTAGGCACCCAATAAATGCTCACAAAAAATAAATTATACAAATATACACACGTTCACATTTATATATATTAACATAACATTAAGGCATGAATATCATAGATTGCTCACTTGGAGGGGTTGGTATAGGGCAGGGAGATGGCGAACACACTGACGTACTGCTCAGCCACAAAGTTGGCATACAAATGGGGGAGTCGTACCAGAGCTGGAACAAAAGGGAATGCGAGAGCGTTTAGTCAGGGTATCCGGTGAAGAAACAGGGGAGAACAAAAACTAGAACCAGTGTAGGGATAGGTTTTCTGCATTGTTTACAGGTTTACACTGCCCCACTCCTCCCCAACAAAGACACTGGGGGACCCTACAGCGTTGAATGTGGTGGGGGGGGGGTTTCTGGGCAGTTTATACTCCCTCACCCCGATAACGACAAGAGTCATCCAGAAAACCATCAGATAATGTGATGGCTTCCTCCACAACCATCAGCAGATGTTGGGGAGGTTATAGGAGTAACGGTGGTTCAATACGAGTCTTACTGGAAAGGAGCTCCAGCATGGGTGACGCCATGGTGACAGTGGCAGATATGTGGGTGAGCTTGACAATGAGAGCGGGCAGAAGCTTGATCATGATGTCAGGCATCTCCACTGTGCACATGGTCAACGCCACCACACACTGCTTGGCACAGCGGTAGATTAGACCCGTCTCCAGGCACTGGACCAGCTCTCTCTGTGGCATGGGAGGAAGAGGGAAAGACAATACACAGATCAAGATCTTAGTACGCTCTTTAGGACTTATTCTTCAACTTTGAATGGTTTCTTCCTTTTCGTGGTAGTTTTTTTCTGGAATATTGGGATTTTTTTTTGTACTTTTTTTAATCTACCACTTGATATGAAGAGGTTTGCTATGTACACCAAAAACTAACATTATTAGGGCTATGAATCTCTGGAATCAAAGAGGATGCATTCGAGCATTACCTGCCGGGACTGCTCCAGGTAGTTGTGGTAGGAGGTGAGTGCGGTCAGCACTGGCACCACAGCCAGCTGCACGTCCGTGCGGGACAAACCATCTGGGGTCTTACGGAGACGCTCCGAGATCAGGCGGTCGGTTACCTGTGGGGCGCAGTAAGAAGCCTGTACCCGAGGGTAGGGTCAACGCACGGGTGGCAGTTTCCCTTTCTCTCAGTGAACTATACTGGCTGCAGCCACAGAAAATCTACATTATGCCCTGGGACACACAAACTGGCAGGAACATGAGCATGTACATCTGCAGGGAGTTACCATGGAGCAGAGTGTGGAGCACAGTTGGTCCGTGCTGCAGGGGGAGGTGAGGATCAGCACTTTGTACTGCAGAGTTGACGGCATCTTGTCCAGGACCAGCTTCAGAACCTTCCAGTTTGTCTCCTGGGAACACACCCGGGCAGGAAGGATTCGTAAGTCACAGCGTTCACTGGCAGATAAACATGTTTTCCCCACCGGCCCTCACTAACAGCACACAATGCATGCATTGTGTGGGCTGTGGTGCTACTGCGAATGCCATCCGTAATTGACGGGGTCATTGTTTTACCCTGGAAGGGGGCTGACACCAAAAAAGGGAGAGGGCACAGGCTGCACTGACCATCTTCAGGCACTGCAGCAGGACAGAGAAGGCCAGGGAGTAGGGCAGGTAAGCCGTGCGGACGGAAGAGGACTGGGCGGCAGGGGCCGGACTGCCAGCAGGGGGTGACACCGTGCCCGCTGGCTTCTTCTCGCTTGCCCTCTTCTCAGTCTCCCTGAAGCAGGCGGGGAAGGAGGGGCAGAGAAGCGATTGTGCATATGATGCGATTATCATATGATAGTCAGCGTGGGACATTTTGGGACCCTGCAGTAGCTGCACTCACCCCATGTCACAATGGCAGTAGGGGCTAAAGTGCAGCACCCCATCCTTGTTGGGTACCCCGAGGCGATGGAGAGAGTCAGCACGCATCAACAGCAGGAAGTCAAACACCTGGGAGAAGAGAGAGAATCCTGGTCAAAACGAATGTGTCAAGCATGAGGAGGCTGTGGGTTCCAATCTGCAGGGAGCGGCCCCCACTCACCCGACACCAGCCTTTCTCACCTGCAGGCGGATGGTGCAGGCGATCGCAGAGCAGTACTTGCTCTTGTAGTGCAGCTGCAGGTGAGAAATCAAAAGCTCGTACACTCGGCTAGCGTGGCTGGAAGGCAGGCTGTAGAGTTTGCTCTGCAGGACAGGGAGGAGAGGGCGTGGTGTAGATTTAACAGAGGCCCAGAAGATTGTCCATGACCCCCAGAGGGCACCTCTGAGCAAATTAGGACTCTTGTCAGATTACCACAAAAGAAAAACTAAGACAAAATGAACCCACCAGAAAGTATACTATGTTGAGCTCACAGTAAACCTTGCTCCAGATCATTAGCTGTAGGTCTACACATAGGCGTATTAGGCAACAGGGCCAAATTGTGCACCGGTCACTGGCTAAATATTTCACCCCAGAATAAATTACGTGTTACCCTACATGTTTCAGAACAGGGTAAATTTCTTTTGTTTTTGTTTTTTTGTTTTTTTTGAGAAAGGGGAATCAAGTGCTAAAAAATAAACCTGGTCATGAAATAAAATTAAAGATCCCTTTTCCATTCTGCATCTCTGTGAACTGCTCCCATGAGACAGCCAGTGAGGCAGCTTTTGGAACCAGTGTGTCTGCCCACCTGCAGGATCTCCAGCAGGCCCAGGATGGCAGTCTTCACATCCTCCATGGGAGACTCAGCCGATAGGTCTCTTTCAGAGGCCTCTGCACTGGCCAGGGAGCGGCTAGCCACCTGGTGCAACAGGGGAGGTGCGTTAAATAGAAACACTGTCTATCACACGCACATACACCGTCTATTATGCGCGCTCGCACACACACAGTCCATCATGTACACACTATCATACTCTCATTCAGTCAATTCAATGTGCTTTATTGGTATGACATCCAATGGAGGAGGAGGAGGAGCAGCATCATTAACTAAATAATAATTTAAATAGGCAAAGAACTTAAACGTTGAACACAAAATAGAATAGCCCCCCTCAGTAGCCATGTTTAGAGTGTTTATGGCATGTCTCTCAGACAGGTGACTACATATTGGGTGGCCAGTAGGACTGTGTGTCCCTCCCCCAGTAAAACTCCCAGTTTTTCTGGGTCTGTCGGGAGGGGAGTTTTAAACTTTTTAAAGAATGCGTCTTCTGTCGGGGCAGCGCAAGAGAAATTGTCTGTCTCGACCTCTCCTTTCTCATAGTGACCACAGAGTCTGCTAACAAAATTTTGGTGCATTTTATTCTCAATTCACAATGTTGTTAATATTTTGCTAAACAAAGCCCCAGTTTGAAGACCACTAGCATAGACCGTCTAACACACACACAGATATAGAGACACACCTTCTCAATGATGTCCAGCAGACTGTTGAAGTGGTGTGTGTTGCAGCCCTCAGCTAGGTCCACCAGCAGCTGTGTCGCTAATTTGCGGACGTGGAGGTCTCGGTCCTCAGCTATCTGACTCAGCTGTGGGATCACCACTACCTCTATGAGCTCCTCCTGCAGAGCGACATCCCCGTTACCATCAGGCCTTCCATTCTCCTCCAGTCTCTCCAGGCCAAGCAAGGTTAAACCAGCCTGGGACTCGTAGCCCCGCAGCCTCGAGTCTCATCCACCACGACCACCATCAACATTATGGTCGTTGAGAAGTATTAACACAGATCGTGGGGGCCACATTGCCCACACAGAATGTCATCTCAGCGATGCATGAAATTCAAATCGGACAGGTCAACGGTGACAAGGGAGGACTGACCTCGTACAGCTGGCGGTTGGTGCTGAGGACGAAGGAAAGGACATCTAGTACTTTTATCCGGATGGCACTGCGACTCTCATTCCTGCAGCAGACGTTGTAGAAAGGAATTGATACCGAGACTGTCACAGATACACGTATTCACTAGGTGTAGTGTTTCCAAATGTTTTAGTCAACTCTGCATGAGTCTAACAAGTATTCTGATCACCAATTAGATTACAGTGGCTATTTGTGCTGGTTATTAATCAGGAGATGCCAACAACTAAATATCACCCACCCATTCCTCACTTTTTAGCACAGGCACAGGTGACACATGTACAGATAACATGATGGTGACAGCACCCTTACACCTGTGTTTTACCTAAAGAACTTTTCCATGAGCCTGTGCAGGCTTTGGATCCAGCCATCTCTGGCAGGCTGTATGGCGTGTGCACGGTATGAGATGAGAGTCAACACAGACGACTCCTGTGAAGACACCACACTGCAAGTCAATCCGATAGAACAACCCATAGTTCATCAACCACAGAACCAGAGGGCGGACAAAAGTGGCTTTGACCACGGCAGTCCGTCAGGCCTGTCCTCGGTTAGAACAGAGGAACTCACCGGCCGCTTATCGGCACATTTTTCAATGAGCCCGAAGAAGCGCTCAGAAGAGCCGTGATAGCCGCTCTGTTCATATAGCTCCTCCACGGTGGTCAGGAGATCGTGGACGATAGTTTTCAGTTCATGGCTCCCCATCGTCTGGCGAGGGATAGAGGGTGGAGGACAGAGGGCTCAGAGCAAAGAAAACCACAATTCCAAACCAGACAGTGGGGCAGTATCAAGCTACTCCTGGGGTGCACGGCTCCTCTCAGAGAGACAACATTTCTCCTAGCACGGACCCACCTGAATCTGCTGCAGCAGCCTCTCGATGATGCAGAGCAGGATGTCCCAGGTGACCACCTGAAGCTCCTTTCCATATTTTTTAATCAGTCTGGTGATGGACAAGACGATCTCATAGGACACCACCTCGTTAGCACAAGTCATGGCCTGGCAACACAGGGCACAGCAGCGTGAAATTACAGGGACATGGAGAGAAGCCTGCCCAGAAAACACCAGACACTCATTCATAAAAAAAGCCCAGCTGCACGGTGGGACAAGAAAGAAGGGTTTGATCTGAGAAGCTAGGTCCGATGGGCCGGCTCTCGCTTGACATGCTTAGCTCAACCAGAAATAGTCCGGCAGTTCTGATCATGGTGGGAGCCCCCCCTCCCCATCTCACCTTGTAGAAAGAGGGCAGCACCAGCGTAGGGGTGTTCTTCAGAGCAGGGAGCCGGTGCGCCCCCCAAAGTGCCATCCCCACAAAGAATACTGCACCGCGGAGCAGGGCGGCGTCCTCCATATACTCCCTGGAACACACAGGCAAGAAGCAATGTGACTGCTTAGCAACATGCAGGTGCAGTGCCCCCACCCTAGCGCCAGCTGGCACACCTACCTCTCCTCCATGATGCGGCACATGGTATAGATGGCACTGTGTCCCAGGTGTGTTCCCAGCACTTTGCGCATCAGCTGCAGTATCATAAGAGAGGCAGAGCGAATCAAAGATGCTAAATAGTCACCGGGAGCAAGTCACAAACCCACAAACATGGAGGTAAAAAAAGCAAACCCGGGAGGCACAGGCATCCCAAAAAGCCATCAGAGAAACCCTACACTCTAGCCCAGGGCAGACACTCACCTTCCAGCAGGATTCGCAGAACTCCTTGACGTTGACAGTGCGGCACAGGGTGATAATGAAACTGGGCAGCGAGTCAGAGGGCAAGCAGTTATAGCACACCACAGCATCAAGCACCTGCAGAGCTACCTGGAAGAGGGGACGCAAGAGGAGTTAACACCGGGTATAGGGGATACAGGCAGACTTAACGGCAGGTAGAGTGGATATAGGTACATAGAGAAAATAGACACATGGGTAGAAAAGGAATGTGAACAACAACCAATTTGATAAAGAATAGACGTGGGAAATCTTTGCATACATACCTTACAAAAAAAAAAAAAAAAACCATAAAAAAAAAAACGAGTGAAACCATGGCTGATAAAGCCACTATATACTTTACAACATAAGCATAAAGTACCTCTATGTCAGTCGAGGATGTGGTTAGATTGCATAACAGGCATATTTTCCTGGAAAAAACGAATAAACACACAATCAGGAAGATTCAAAGAATATTAGGAACACTAAATTATGAGAGCTTGAGCGTGTATGCGAACACTGTAATGGCCTTACATGACCATATGTGAGACGTTCTGGTCGAGGTAACAGCTGTTGAACTTGACCAGATTGACCAACACGTGCAGGAAATCTGAGGTCAGACCAACGTTCATCCAGAGCTCTACGAAGCGGGCTGGTTAGAGAGGAGTGGAAAGAGTAAACATGCAATATAAAGTGAGAAACTGTGGAATTATGGTACCTGGTACTAGCTCGACAGTAGCTACCGAACACCCGAGATGACTGCACGTTGCTTCCCTAAGCTGGACACGTGAGCCTTACCTATGTCCTCCTCCAGGTACGTGATGTCCTTCCCGTTCTCCGTCAAGGCCTTAAACACCTCCAGCCTATCTGCTAGGTCCTCGTTAGGAGGGTGGTAGTCTCGGATTATCTTAAAAAAGTAGGCTCGCAGCGGGCCCAGCCTTTCCCCCTGTGGACATCAAGACTGGTCAGCCCCGTCACAAAGGGGAAAAAAATCCCCATCTCCATTTGTGGAGCATTTTTTCAAAATGAGCAAAGAAAAAAAAATGCTCTAGTTGGTAAAAGACGGGTTCAGTTTAAGACCAGCGACAAGAATGTCATAATGGTGGCAAATTATCCCTAATAATTAAAGTACAACTTCCATAATTAGTCAGGAAACACGTTTGTTATATTAAATTATTTACAAGTTGCAGTAAAAAATGTATTATGAACTTGCCGTTTACAGAGGCACGCCCATTTTATAACCATCGAACATGCGTAATTAAATGGGCAAAATTAATACCTCCATTGCCTCAAGCCAGAGTGCATAAAAACTGAAAAATCAGCTGTGCCTTGATATTTTCTGACCAGACAGTCAGATCACAGGAAAATTTTGGCTAAATTTACTCCATATAATGCATGATGTGACTGAATTTCATCATTAACTGCAATCCAAAGCAAAACCAAAATCCAGATCATAGTATTCCATTTTTATTGATTGTTTTCTGCTTTTCTTTTTTTTGAGGAGGCTTCTGATTTTCATTTCTGAACACCATATACGTACCAATCATATATTCTCATAAAAGTAATGAAACTCACCCGCAAAATAGTATTTGTCTATTGGCAATCAGGAAATAAACTGGTGGGAAGTGCCGTTGCCATGGAAATGCCATGAAGTTATAGTTTATTGTGAAATATCGTTACTGCACCAGCATCTTTTAAATGGACAACGTTCATCTTTTTGCTAACTTTCAGTGCATTTTATTTTAAACTCGCAAATTTTTTTCACGTAATGAATTATTCAGCCTTGCAAATCCTGCCATGAACACTAGCTGCGGTGGGCCGAACCCCACAGTATGAATACCACTGGCTTTAACCCATGGGTGATGTGCTTTAACCCACTGACCTGCCCCTGGATGATGGCCCTCAGCAGCTGCAGGACAGCGTGCCGAGCCTCGATGGGCTGCTCCGGTTGCAGCAAGTCGTCCACTGCACTCCACACTGCTTCCACCGCATTCTGTGGCAAACACAAAGAAACAGACGGCCCTGAGGAGCGCTATGAGGACCAGTCACAGTGTGACAGAGCTCAGGCCCATGTGGCGGTGACCAGCCAGTCCAGACCTCAACCTCTCTCCCTGAAACAGACCACCAACCATCCACCATTCAAAAAAAATTGAACGGCAAAGGCCAATCCAACAAGAGAAACAGCCACTAAATTCAATGAGAGAAATGCAATACAAAGAACACTCCTAGAGTTTGTGACACTAATGTCTCCACCACATTCTACCATCCAGCCGACCCAACTCACCTCCTCAAACTTCTTGGACTTGGCGAGGTCGCACACATGACTGATGACCCGGATGCGGTTGTGTAACGCACAGTCTGGGCTGAGTTCCTGGGTAAGAGGGTTTTTTTACTTTTAGTCTTTTCACAGTGGGTTCTTTGACTGGTTTAAAGAACATCCTTCTGTGACTCTTACTGTAGCAGATAACCTTCCATTAATACATTTTGCGTACACTTGCTTAGCTTTTTATCCACAGTGAAATGCACTCATGCAATATTTCCAGGAAGTCATCCCCTTCCGTTTTAACTGCTGTTGTGTTATTTTTTTTAAAATTTATTTTAATTTTATTTGTAAACTACAAGCATTCGGTATGGTTCTCACAAGTTTTGAATCAGCACTTGTGCTAATGCATTCAGCTCATCGCTACAAATCCTGCCACCACAGATGGGGAGGGTGAGGAAGCCTTTACAGACTGGGCCCTTTGACCAGTCAGGAGTTAAAACTTAGCCAGAGGTACTTAAAATACCTTATAGTTTTACACTTTAACCATTTATACTACTGAAAATTTACTGAAGCAAACCAAGTTATGCATTGTACTAACTCAAACCTACTACATTCCAGTCATGGCTTCCCTCGCACCAGAGGACTGTGCATCTTTTAAGCATATATCACCTTAAATGGGGTGCATTGATAACACTGGTCATACAGTTGGAGAGAAGCCCTGCGGTACACTAACCCCCATCCCATCCCTTAGGAGCCACTGTTGCATTCTTCACAGAACCATCAGATGGGAGATGCAAAGCTGACCCCTGCAGACATCCAGTTACCTTAAGTATGTCATGGGTGATGATAAACTCTGAGGGCTTGGTCTCCGTCGGTTTACTGGGAAGGCGCGATGAACCCAGGCCAAAAATGCCTTTCATTTTGTCCTTCAGGGACTCCTTGCTCTGCTGCTTAGTCATGCTGGAGGCTCAGGGCAGTTCATTCAGGGCTAGGGGGCGCTCTGTGCGAAAAAGGGTGGTTGGGGGCATTGAAATACACTAAAACGTTACACATGCTGGACCAGACACGACTTCTCTATTAAGAGTAATACAGTCATCGATTTGATTGATTTTTTTTATTTTTTGCAATACCCGATTTCCACTTTCAAATTAGGTTTTAACATTAATACTTCAAAGTCAGACTGTCATCAACTTTCTCGCTGAAAATATATATATCCTTACTCAAACCATAGAATTGTAGATACTGTGACCGGTGGGAATGTTAGACGTCCGCATTTAGGCGCTTGAAAATAAAAAATAAAAATAAAAAATCTCCTGTGCGCGTGATTAAAACAAAATAAACCGTGAATACATAATTGTAAAAATACGAGTTGTTTTAAGGTTACCTTCGACTGCAGGGATCAATAGCCATTTTATATAAAGCCTTTTCTGAATTGTAAAACTAAGTTAGGATACCGAGAGGTATCTCAAATGTCTGAGCAAAAACGTCTGTACCCAGCATAATCAGATATGAAACACAAACAAGCATAAAACATATAGCTTGTTAGCAGTCTTACTGTTGATAAAATCCCTACATTTAAAATCATACACTCACCGTTTCAGCGAACTTTTCTGCATATATTAATTAAGATATCAAACATATTATAAAATACGCGCTTTAAAGTTAACTTTTCGGTAGCATAATTCATGCATTTATTAACCCCAAATTTTCCCTGTCTAAACTGCTCAGCCCTTACTCTTTTAGCAGGAAGTCATAAATGTCATATTGAAAAGCACTTCCGGCAAAACATCGCCTGACCAAGCCGATAGATCTAATGGGAAATGTAGTGTTTTCAGCATTTGCGTGCAGTGTATACTGACAAGCTAGATCTTTCGGACTTGAGCTGGACGATTAAACAAACAAAAAACCCCGCTGAACCAAACCAGCTAGACAACTGGTTACTGGATACCGTTAAAAGTTTGCAGCCGTTGGTCAGTAGAATTTATCGGCAATCTTTTACATTTATTTTTCTAAAAATGGCTTCTCCTTACTTTATTCAAAAGAGCAGCACGGGTATTACGACAAAGAGCAGGAATAAAGTCGTTAAAGTGGGACTGTCGAGTTTTAGAAAACGAACGACGAAGGACGGTAACTGTTCAGAGCCTGCTCATTGCGTAAAAGAGGAGAACGTAGACTTGAGCATTTCCAAACTTTGCCCGGACCGGCATCGGTCTGTGGCCGACCTAAAGCCCTCAGGTAGGCGTTAAATAACTGCAGATGGGTTTACCCACATTCCGTACTTTCGATTTAATCCTGTAAATCATGTGAGTTATTGTCAATGTCCCCTTCCATGTGGCAAGCCAGACACTAAGGACTCAGAGCAGCAGAGTCCTCCAACTACACAAAGAAGGGGGCACCTGAAGTTGGAGTATGAAGAGACGGGCCACTCTAGGGAACCTTGGGAGCCACCAGACTGGAGAAAGCAGCTGGACAACGTCCGTCAGATGAGGAGCGGCAGGAATGCCCCCGTCGACAACATTGGTGCAGAGAAATGCTTTGATCCACAGGCCCCTCCTGAGGTCGGTCATTTTTGTTGGTGTGGTAGGAATGCAGGGTGGGGCTGAATCCAATGGAGCATGGGTAGCATAGTGGTCAAGATAATGGACCACTGGTGTACACTTAACCCTCCTCCCTCACTTAGGTGGGGCGCTACCAGGTGCTGGTCTCTCTTATGCTCTCCAGTCAAACAAAGGACCAGGTGACAGCTGTGGCCATGCGAAGGCTGCGAGAGCACGGCCTGACTATGGAGAGCATCCTGAAGATGGACAACGACTTGCTGGGGAAACTCATCTACCCTGTGGGCTTCTGGCGGGTGAAGCCTTTATTCTATAGTTTTTCAGAAAATTAAAAATGTCTTCTGCATGCACTGCCTTCATTGTTTATCCCTGAGAAGACATTCTCTGTCTTGTTTGTTTATCCGTGAGAAATGGCAGAGATGGCCTTTGCCAGGGGGCTTCCATGCCAGATATTTAGCCACCTAGTGCTTCCGTTCCAGACCAAAGTGAAGTACATCAAGCGGACCACGGCCATCTTATGGCAGGAATATGGTGGCGACATCCCAGACAGCGTGGCTGGGCTGGTCAGCCTGCCTGGCGTTGGTCCCAAGATGGCCCACCTGGCCATGACCATCGCCTGGAAGCAAGTTTCTGGAATCGGTACAACCTTCTTCTGCCTACCCCTGAAGTACAATTCTTACCTAAAACTGACTCAAAGCTGGCCTGGTTTTGTGTCCCTGGTTTTCTGGCTTGCTTTTGTCTATGCCTGTGTGTGAGTGCGAGTGCCTTTTTGTTTGCAGGGGTGGACACACACGTGCACCGCATTTCCAACCGACTGGGCTGGGTGAGGACAGAAACCAAGAACCCCGAGGACACTCGGAAGGCTCTGGAGGACTGGCTGCCGAGGTGATCTTGTCGGAGGATGGCAAGTGTAAATTTTAGTGCTCCCCCTTGGCTAATTTTGGGCACATCCCACCTGTTACATTCTATTCTCCTTCCCCAGAGACCTGTGGAGCGAGATCAACTGGCTTCTGGTGGGCTTTGGCCAGCAGACCTGTCTACCTGTTGGCCCCCTGTGCTCCAGCTGCCTGAACCAGCATTGCTGCCCCTCTGCTTTTAGGTTCTCCTCGGCCAAAAGGGCCAAGGTTAGTTCACCCAAGATATTACGCAAAATCAAAGAAGAACCGCTGTCCTCCACGGACTGCTGCACACTAGAAAATGTGCCAAAAACCTCTACCCCTGTGTCTCCAAAAGGCGGTGCCAGAGTGACCCGCAATAAAAACCTCACTATGCCTTGACCCAAGACCAGCACCTCATGACCCAAACCAAACTCCTGACAAAAAAATTAGCTGCTAACTGAAGCTTAACCTTACTGCTCTTGGCTGTTAAGAAACACATAATTAAATTAAAGCCATTTCCTATTTGAAATGTCCAATGCTAAGCAGTCAAAAGAGAGTTGAGTCAGCCTTAGGATAACTAAACTTTGCATCCATTATCCTAAAAGATAAGTCATCCAGTTTGTATAAATGCATTTTGAATGTTCTGAATAATTCATTTTTATTTTTATTTGTTGTCTGGTGTAGTGTATATGTTACAGGACAAAGTCTCCTGATTTGGTAACAATTTGATAAATTCAAAATATTTTAAAAAGCGTAAAGTTTTTTAAAGAACATATAAACTTGAATACTGTTTTTCATATAATCATAGGTATTGGGCCTCATCAATTGGGATATATGAGTATCTGGTCTTAGAAAGACCACTGTAATTTGTTAAACTGTTCTGCATTTTTTGCCTTAAAAAAATGTTTATTTGGATAAATAAAGGATGGGCCATGTTTCCTTGCTAAATGTTTCCTGCTATCACTTCTAACCGTAGCAGGTGTTCCAGCTAGGTCCTCTCAAAGCCAAGTGTAACACACGTAAATAATGCAAAATGATTGCAACCACGTCTTGGTAGGATTGCCGATTCTGACTGAAGCTATATCTATATACAGCGGGTGAAATAAGTATTGAACACGTCACCATTTCTCAGCAAATATATTTCCAAAGGTGCTATTGACATTACATTTTCACCAGATGTTGGTAACAACCCAAGTAATCCATACATACAAAGAAACCAAAACAAATGAGCTCAGCAAATTA
>JAOYSI010000012.1:1756959-1771439 GCA_025775065.1 Hiodon alosoides | reverse complement strand
TACATAAATCGCACTGATCCAAAAACATACACTTCACAGCATGGTTTGAAGTTGTTTTGTGAAAACACTTTTTAAAACATCAGAAAAGGCCCCCTTGCACTAATTAAATATAAATAACCATATTAAGCGTAAACAAAATCTTAATACTAAAATTCGACCACACTCGCAGGCGCACATCTAAGCTTTAAAACTCAAGTAGCAAACGGCATAATTACTCTCCACTCAACCATTCATTTACACTGACAGATAGAAGACAGCCGGAAACCAGAAAGCGTGTCAGCACAAGTGACATCATTCCACCCGGACATTACAGAGAACAGCATCTTTTTTTTCTTAAATCAAGGAAATAAATTAAACTTTTAAAACATTTTTCATGGTAGATATGGTTGAACAATGGCCTCAAATCATCCAGTCCAAGTTTCAGCAGGCAGGCTTCAATTGCACGTAGCACCATGTGGCGTGTGGAGACGTACTCAGAGGTCTATGGGTTTGGTGGCGGACAGAAGCCCGCCTTTGGTGATAGGATTCCTGGGTGAACCTCGTTGGCGACCCCTCTCTTTGACAGACACGTGGAGCAGGACCGGTTTGTCCTGGCTGGGCTGATGTGAGACGTTACCGGTCTTGTTTGGCAAAGAGAACTCACCCTTGGCTTTCTGTGGTACCTTGTTGGTCACGTCGTCCAGAGCGCAGAGCTTGGGTTTTCGCCCGACGTTAGCAACACTACCCTCGCCATCCTGAGGGTTACAGGCCCGTTTTTCAGCCAGGTTTGCCTTATTTTCTGACCCAGAAGACAGGCCGGTGTCCAGGTTGAGTGACTTCACAAGGCTGCCCAGTGTGGCTGGCGGGTCGAGCGTTACCTGTGCTGGTCTCTTCCCCTCCAGCATGGAATGGATCCGCCTGACGGACTGCCGGACAGGAGTGCGCAGAAACTTCAGAGGGGATCTGACCGTTTTGGGCTTGGGTGATTTCAGAGTGAGCGTGTTGAACCGTTGGATGTGGTCGGCGACCCTTAGCCGCTGAGCCTCCGAGATGACGGGCGAGTTTGCCGGGTCAGGTCCTCGCGCCTCGTCCACAGGCGACCCCACCACATCAGCCTCCTGTGACAGCAAGGGGATGTGGGTCACAGTCGCGGTCAGCAGGGGCGTCTCCAGCTCTTCAACCTGTGGTGCAATTCTGTATGGGGTCCACTGAATCTCTGCCGAGTCGCTGAGCTTGAAGGAGTCATGGGCCTTCACCAACCTGCTGCGGTCCAATAAACCAGAGCTCTGATCATCAGCGTTCTGAACCACAACAGAGTCCTCCTCCTTCGCTGGACTACCTAAGGGCTCTACCGCCAACACCACACTGTCTATGTGCACATCGTCCATCTCGCCAAGCGCAACATTACCACTGCCCTTCTGTGGGCTAGTACTCTCCGGGCTTAAAGATGACTCTTGAGAAAAGGCGACGTCGGTCATATTGTTGGCCTCCTCAAGACTCAGTTCAGCCGACATACCAGAGGGGGCGCTGTGTTGCTCAACAATGGCGCGCAGGTCACTGCCAGACTCTGTGAAGGCGCTCTGTATCCTAAGGAGCGTCTGACGTGTAAAGGGGAGGTCACCGTCCAGGCTCTCGGAGCTGGAGGAACAGCAGAGGTGCAAGGGGGTGGCGCAAACAGCCGGGGGCTTGCTGGTGACCAGGGCCGGCTCGGAGCAGAAGCTGTTCTTAAAACACGTGCCCATGGGTGTGTCAGAAAGAGAATCAGAGGAGTATGCGCGGACTGTGTCGGGACTTGCCCTGCTCCAGGACGTCCTGTGAGACTTCACAGCAGTCTGAGGGGTCAGCAGGTTGTCCTCAGATTTGCTGATGTGCTTAGAATCTGCAAAGCATAAACAACACTGTCACACAAACGGCTTTTTGAATCTAGCGTTAAGAACATCACATGGTTGGCGAGGGGGAATTTCATGCTGAAGTTTTCACAAGATGGAAGTGACTATTGGGAATAAATGCACAAAGCTAAAGACACTCACTTTTCGAGGCACTTTTACTCCGTAAAACCTTTGGACTCAAAGTGACGTCTTTGGCCAATCGATAGCTGCTGCCGCTCTCCTGAGTGGCTAGCCGCCAGCCAATCGTCTCAGATCCTTTTGGTGTCGGAAGCAAATGTGTAACCACATTCTGTTGGAATAAAGGGACCTATCTATTATTCTCCAATAGGGAGCCCTGGCTACCTTGTGTGACCTCTAGTTTTTTACATATTTAAGGCACACAAAAGTGAGAAAAATAAAAAGCAAGATGCTGGTTATTTTATTGTATTATGTATTTAATATACAGTAAAATGCATTTGAAAAACAGCCATTTTACAAAAATGTTACAGTTCCCCCAATAACCCAAACCTACACCAGGTTTAATAGATACATTGCATTAAGCTGCAAATAATAATTCTATATTAACAAGTTTTTTTTTTGTTAAGACATATTTAATGTCAGAATTGACAGTATCATTGCATATTCTTTAGAACATTATTGTATTCTCAAAATGTAAGAGACACCAAGTATACAAAGAGCAGCATTAGTGGACGCTCATAAATCCATATAAATGAACAACCATTTAGTTTGATCAGAAAATCTTATTTTAGTGTTAAATAGCGTCCAAGTGACTAAGTGCCCACAACTCTCAAAAAACACATTATGAAGAGAGTTCACTGCAATGGTCAATGCTAATGGCTAAACGTTTAAGCCAATTAAAAGAAAGAAAAAGATTTGAAAAGGACATCGACCCCAGGAGAAATGAAGTGAGCGGTGCACACATTCGGGCCCTGAAGTGGATGGTTCCTGGCTCACAAAGCTGCCGGAGCCTGTGGATAGCGTGGACTTACAGGATCTCTGCTGCTCTTTCCCAGACTGAAGCGCAGGCGGAGAGACTTGCGCACCGCGTCCTTCTTGGCAACTTTTGGCGAGAAGCAGCCAGCCTTTCCCGATTCCACCCTGAAACACCGAAGACGCACCCATTAAAACGGGACACGGATTTCCACACCTGAAATATTGAGAAATTCAGGGAAAGTTTGTAGGACACTCAAAGGACGGTGCACCGACTGATCAGAGGACATTGGGTTAAAATTCGCTGTCGGTCATTGGCCGATATCGCGGCTGAAAATTTACAGCTGCCCAAGAGCGAGGCGGAACACACTGCCAAATGTCAGGGGTGCGGGAGGTTTTACGGTGCAGAACCCCCATCCCATGGAGTGCACCGAGGGCCGTTTTATTCGATTTGCTCAATGTTGGTATTGGCTGATAAAGCTATTGGGCAAAAAAATCCGTATCGATGCATCCCCAACACAAAAGAAATAAGCGAAGAGGCCACACCGTTTCCTCTCGCCGGAGGTTTACCAGAGCTCCGCCGTTTAAGACGGCTGAAAGCGCCACAGCAGAGAAATAACGTCACGTTTTCCCATTGTGCTTTGCAGTAGAACTCATCACGCTCCATGCCTGCTACCTGTTGACGTGTCTGTAGCTCGTCCGTTTGCTCTTTCTCCTCGCCGAGCTGGCCGACTGCCTGGTGGACCTCCCCACTGAGGCACTGTGGGAAGAGTCTAAAGACACTGAGGGGCTGGAGTCCAGGCGGCCTATACAGATGAAGGACACAGGAAGTCATTCACAAACTTGTGGAATACCCGAGCCAGGCAGCCAATAGAGATGACGGACACAGGAAGTCATTCACAAACTTGTGGACTACCTGAGCCAGGCAGCCAATAGAGATGACGGACACAGGAAGTCATTCACAAACTTGTGGACTACCTGAGCCAGGCAGCCAATAGAGATGACGGACACAGGAAGTCATTCACAAACTTGTGGAATACCTGAGCCAGGCAGCCAATAGAGATGACGGACACAGGAAGTCATTCACAAACTTGTGGACTACCTGAGCCAGGGGTGGAGCTGCTGCCAAACAGAACATTGGGAAGGAGTTCTAGCCCGAGGTTCTTTTTCAGGGACCTCCTCTTCTTGGCAGAGAACCCGTAACTGTGGAGCGGTTCTGGCGGGAGCTTACGCTTGGCGTTTGGGGTCAGGATCACAGGAGTAGCTGATGAAAAAACTAGACGTAAAAAATATTTCGTTTAACACCACGGGTCGCTATACTCAAGCGTTTCGAGTAAATAAGATTTTATAAAGAGGTCTTAGACATTCATCTACTTAGTAATATTGGGCAGCCATTTCTGATTGGTACAGATGAATGAAGATTTGAATAAATGTCTAGCATATAAGCAGAGAATCAAACAGAATGAAGCAGAGAGCAAGCAGGTTAGCGATAAAAAGCACTGCAGCAAGGCAAAGCTACAACATTCACTGCTGGGGCCCAAATCGCCACATCGGAGAAAACAAACTAAGGTTTAACTACTAATCATCTTTCAGCCATTCAACTACGGAAATGATTTCATCGTGATCCCAAGTGTAGACGTTAGCAGGGTAGTGTGAATTGTTCTACAGGGCATTGCCGTGCACATTCAGAGCTGGGAGGGACTAGATACCTACCACGGCCTTCAGACTGGGGTGTATTTGTGGGCGTTCTATTAGTTTTTAACTTATTCAAAGCTCCATTTACCACATCTGGAATACAAAACATAAAACTGTTTATATACTCTGAGACCAGAGCAGTTTGGAGCATTCCCCTCAAGTCTGAGAACTGGCAGGACACATCTCAGGAGAGCCACGCCTGTTAACGTGAAGAATCAAACAAATGACAGCCTTTCCCCTGGAAGCCTCACCTCCTAAACTGCGTCTACTCCTCCTCTTCGCAGCACAGTCGGAGTCTCCCTCCTCCACGCAGTCAGGAGCAGGGGACACCAGGCCCGCCTCACAGCCTACCATGGCAGGGATCCTCTCCAGGATAAACTGGGGCACCACACCTGCCAGAGACAAAGACATTGGAGAACCATGCTGTGACAGACAGGGCCCCACTGACCTTGTGTTTGGCTCCGTTACTCAAAAGCCGCAGGAGAGGAGAGGAGAGGAGAGGAGTAGTACCAAAGTCCTGAGCATTCTCTATGAAGAAATGCACCACGGCGGTCTGGAGCTGGAGTCGCCTCTGTGTGCCGGCGGACATTTTCTCCGTCCCCTCCATGTGCAGGAGGTTAGGAGCGAAGATCACCGACAGGTTACTGCTGTCCATTTTATTATCAGCACACCTGGGAAAGACAAGAAGCGGTCAGATCAGAGTCTGCGGTATACACACACCTGGATCAGGGGGCGGGGGTGGGGTGTCTTGTCTTTATCCACAATGGTTTATATATTGAAATCTTTCATTTACACAATATATACAACAATGTTTCTTTGGCTGGTTTACGTGTCCGCATTTGCTAACCGTTTTAGAGACGGCATTGGTATGCAATTCACAATAAGCTCCTTCCTAAAGGGGACAATAGCAGGAGCCACAGCCTGCCATCCGTTACAGTTACTTTACCCCACCTTTGGGAGACGTCCCCGAGGAAGGAGAAGAAGTAACGCAGAGTGTGCACGTTTCTGTCAGGCAGCATGCAGGACAACAGCTGGGTGGCGGAGGTCCTTTCTTCAGCGGTGGGCAGTTGCTGGGCCTTGAGCAGGGCCTCCTGCAGCTCCACAGGGAAGACGGACTCCGGGAGCTCACGGAAGAACTGCTTCAGGAGGCCGGCCACGTCACAGGGGAGGGCAGCGGAGAGGCAGTCCTCACCCTTGTCCAGCTTGGCCTGCAGTGACAGCGCGCGTAAGACACAGCCTCGACCAGAGGGCCGGGGCATCTGTAACAGACAGCTGTCACTCACCCGCAGGGCTTTGATGCGAACAACGGAACCAGACTTCCTGAACAAGCCCTCTGTGTGGATGTGATCCATGAGACTTGTGCAGGCATCCACCAGGAAGCTGAAAGCCAGGGAGAGAAAGGACAAACTATTAGCTTTGTGTTTTCTCCTACCGCACGCAGCACAGGTAAGCAGCTAAAATAAGCTAAACGGTAAATCTGCAACGATATCATCAGAAGCCACATTTAGACTTACCGGGGCACAACTCCATACTCAGCTACACTGCACTGCGGTGAACTTTCCAGAGGCACTCCAAAGACCCTGACCTGAGAATACAGAAATGCATAAAATGTGCCTGAGCTTTTTAAAACTGAATTTAATAGACACTAAGTGAATAGACACTAAGAGTTTATGTGGGGGGGTAAAACACGCTGAAGCCGGTGATTGCTCTAAACCTTTTTTTACAAACTGAAAATAGTCCAACCACCCCAGTCTGAGTGTTGGACTGCTTAGATCTGGATCATGTGACCATTCCACTGCACGTGAAATAAGGACAAAAACTAGCACAGCCAGGCTCCAGTCTGTATGGCGCAGTAATAGTGACTGCCACTAGATGGCCCTACTCTGGTTGACAGGCAGTAAACTTTTAAGGCATGCAGATTGCATGGCAGCTGTCTAGCATGAATGTTTTCTTTAATGAGTTTATTCCCCCTCCCCACTTCACAAGTTTCCCTCCAATCTTCAAAGTTTAAAGATTCCAGTGCCCGGGGGCAGCGACTCTGTGCCTGTGGAGTCGGTAATAAGCGTCCCACCTGATCACAGTGTCTTCATTGTGACCGTCCAGCACCGTGCATTCTAAAACGTTCAGCAGGAAGAGGGCTTCCCCACATGCCTCACTGCCGTTCATTTGGAAAACAGCTCTGACGTCTGGCCATCAATTAAAGGGTTTGTTCGCCATGGGTTTTTCTGTTACAACTTATTAAGTTACTGCAAATCACACGGGCTCAATATCATAGGCCGTGGTTGTTTCACTTTTTTTTATTTTTATTAAACAGACAGGCCTGGGCGGTTTAAGGGCACTTTTCTTCCCCGGCCACTCGGACTCAATAATCTGGACACAGGACACCAAAGAACACGTTTGAGAAAGGATGTCAACTGCCAAGAGATTAATAATATGGTTTAAACGTGTTCTCATCTCGCTGGGCCAGACATGTCTACGCAATTTAACTATTGCACTTCACACAGACGTTTAACCGGCTCCGCAAAGCGTGTCTGGTGAAAGACCATTAAAAAGTTTGGATCGAATGAGGAGTCTGCCGATTGTGTTGGGGGAAGGATGCCTACCGACACATTCCCGGGAAGGCGTTAAAGTGCCGACGGAGAGAACGCCCACCCCACCTAAACTTAAATCCTATTTTCTGTAAGAATGAACCAATTTTTTTTGCGTCAAGGGAAATCAGTGGTAAACCAGAAGTTGCATTTTAAGTAGACTTGCTGGGGAAATTAACTTGCATAAAAACATCGTCTTGCGAACCATTTTATCTTAAATCGGACTGACGCAACCGACATTAAAAACGAGAATTATGCATTTCCCCTTTAAATCCTCCTAACGAACTGAGAATTTTGAAAGTCAGTTTACTAGCTCTTGAAATTGCTTTGTCATATGTCAAATTTCCTACACACTTAACGTTACGTTTGGTAATTAGCTCCCTTGAGAACGTAGCCGAGTGGCAACGGCCTAAAACTCTGAACGAACCACAAAATTAATACATTTGCACCATCGTACTTTATGTCCGGTAGGGGGTCTAAAGCAATTCGTGTTTCATGTTATGCAGTAAACTTCACCATAACCAAAAACGACAATCAGAGTAACGTTACAACTTACCGAGTTGTGGCCTGTTGACTTGCCGTGCCCTTTGTTTTTGTTCCAATGTTTAATCTTTATTCCGTAAGCAGCACGAATGTGTTGCACAACGACCAGACGCATCACGTTTCTGTCCGAAATCTTCATTTTTATTTACCCGACTACTAATGCAACTGCAACCGTCACTTTCTGAAAATAACACCCGACGTTAACTCTCCCTGCCTTTCTACACTCAAACGTCCTTTATTTTACTCACTGGTTCTGACGATGTCACCGATCATCCGCAAACATCCCAGCTAACGTTACCAACTCTTTCCGAGACATGCAACACCCCTTTTTCACTTTCCAGCCCACAACAACTTTTTAATTATAACTTCACTTGTTTACATTTTCACTACGCTGACAAACGTACTTATTCATCTTTCCATCTACCTAGTCACGTCTTTTGATCAGTACCTACTAATTCAATAAACCCCCCCATCTACGAACAATATATTACATCCATCGTCTAGGTCCTAATACCATTCAAACTGTAGCTTTCACCGCCCCTGTCTCTGATTGGCTAGAGAAAGTTCAAATGTCAGGACCCACTAACCACCATCGGGGGTGTTTTGTGAGATGCCTGTCGAAGTTGATTCATTGCTGACAAGCGTAGGTCTATTATTGTATTATTTCTAAATTTAATTAGCAGGACATTAAAGTAAATGAATACCTGTACATTTTTTAATGATTGAATTACTGTTTGATTGTTTTACTTCCGTTACTATGAAATGCCAACTGTTAGATTGAATCTCGTAATTATCCTAATTTGGTGGTGTTTGGATTTCTGTTAATGTTGCAGTACAAAGTATTCAGAGAAAAGCAAGTTACGTTTTGCATTGTTTTAATACTCCATATCACGAACAAAAAGACATACAAACATTACCGTTACAAGCATCTATTTTATTACAACGGTACACGTATATACAGTAAACGGCACAGTACAAAGGCAGACAGGGGCGCGGGTAGAACAGGGTTGGTTGTTTAGAAGCACTTCCTGTGGACAATGGAGGGGCCTGCCTCGTCGTACTCCTGCTTACTTATCCACATCTGCTGGAAGGTGGACAGGGAAGCCAGGATGGAGCCGCCAATCCAGACGGAGTACTTACGCTCGGGTGGAGCGATGATCTAGGGGGCGAGCAGTCAGAGTTGAAGATTTAAGAATCGACCGCGGAATACTGATAACATTTAGGAACTTTAACCAGACGAACGACTGTTTAAAATCAGAGGATGGACACAACTGTGCGAGACTAAGGAAAATCACTTAATTGCTTCAGTAAATATCCAGCGGTTTACATTAGCAAAATATAGCGCTGTATACCCTATCTACTAGGCAATTAAATCATGTTACCTGAAATTATTCAGTCTAAATTCTGTAAATTAGTAAGAGGGTCAATGGTAATTGGTCTGCTCTGCTTTATAAATGTTCTCTAATGTAAGGTAAATGACGCAGGACAGAATAATGAAGCGAGCAGTGAGTGAATACTTCACCCTGCCGATATGCTATCTGGTAATGGCTACTGATGAGGAAGTCATGGCGCATTCCCTCACCTTGATCTTCATTGTGCTGGGGGCCAGAGCTGTGATCTCCTTCTGCATTCTGTCAGCAATACCGGGGTACATGGTGGTGCCACCGGACAGGACGTTGTTGGCGTACAGGTCCTTGCGGATGTCAATGTCACACTTCATGATGCTGTTGTAGGCAGTCTCATGAATGCCAGCGGACTCCATGCCTGGCAGGTTAGATTTTAAAGGATCAGTTCATGGATCGGAGCAGAGTAACTGCCAGTAATACAACTGAAAGGAGGGGCAGCATGAGTTGGTGCTGTGTGTAGTTAACTGCTGTTCTGTGTGGCGTTACTGGTTATAAGGGAAACGGAGGCATTGCAAATTGCTTTGCACAATATAGAATTGTATTGGATTGTGAGGGATGAAAAAAGGAAGCTGTGGTTTAGAAATTAAACTCACCAATGAAGGAAGGCTGGAAGAGGGTCTCGGGGCAACGGAAACGCTCGTTGCCGATGGTGATGACCTGACCGTCGGGCAACTCGTAGCTCTTCTCCAGGGAGGAAGAGGAGGCAGCGGTGGCCATCTCATTCTCGAAGTCCAGGGCCACGTAGCACAGCTTCTCCTTGATGTCACGCACGATCTCACGCTCAGCTGTGGGGAGCAAGTTCAACAGAGGGAATTAGCAACTCCTGTTGGCCACACGGTGGAGGTGTCTGCACAGATAACCGGACACTGAGTGTTTAAATCAGTAGAGCTGACATAAACATAAGGATCATCCAAACAAATTGAAAATGAATATGCAAATACAAATCTAATACAATGTTAGATTAGTTTAAAAAAAAAACTTAGATCAGCTATACGTTCTCCTTTTCATCTCTAATTCAACTGGCAATTAACAAGAAGTTAACAAATCCTTAATCCTCTAAAAAATATTTAGGAAGGTTTTGGAGGTCTATAGGTCTATTTCTTACCGGTTGTTACAAAAGAGTAGCCTCTCTCAGTCAGGATCTTCATCAGGTAGTCGGTCAGATCGCGGCCAGCCAGGTCCAGACGCATGATGGCGTGGGGGAGTGCGTAACCCTCATAGATGGGGACGTTGTGGGTCACACCATCACCGGAGTCCAGCACGATGCCTGCGAGGGGATAGACTCCATCACAGACGGTCGGCATGCCCGTGGAAGCAAAAGCCAATCCATGCATTTGTCACATCATAAACACTGCTGGTGACATTGCCAGCACAGGTGGGGCAAATACTCTGCCAACCCAGGGTAATTGTTAATCCCCAACAATGTACACGCCATTCATCAATCTGTCTGGAACTAAACCGAAGTTCAATCTCAGTTTAGGCTCTCTTGTTGTCGACACGGCCCTTTACCTTCACTAGTAACATAAAACAAACAACTTTACAAGTATGCATGATCCCGACCGTGGGTATTTTATCCTGTAATATTACTGCGTTGTTTGCTTCTCAGGGCCCGGAACCTGTTTACTTCTGGTTCTTTAATAAAAACAAATACGCGAGTCTGAATCAGATATGGTTATGACACACTCGAGTGGTCCTGTCATGTTGTTTGAAGCATCTGGATAGGGTTGAGTGTCTGCATTGACCACTAGAGAGCAGGCTGTTTCCAAGCTGCCCATTGCGTCTGGACAATGCACACGGCCTGTGCTGGAGCGCTCACCAGTAGTACGGCCAGAGGCGTACAGAGACAGCACGGCCTGGATGGCCACGTACATGGCTGGCACGTTGAAGGTCTCAAACATGATCTGTGGAAGTGGAGATACAGCAGCTTCAAATCTCTCTGTGGCACTCACAAGCTCTGGGTCTTCTCAAAACAACATTTGTAATGAAAAGAGGGGAAAAAATGTATGGTTGTTTGGTTCACCTGGGTCATCTTCTCCCTGTTAGCCTTGGGGTTAAGGGGGGCCTCTGTGAGCAGGGTAGGGTGTTCCTCAGGGGCAACACGGAGCTCATTGTAGAAGGTGTGGTGCCAGATCTGTAGAGGTAAGAGAGGGTCTGAATACAAGACACCTTATTGTCCATGGAATACTAGAGTTGAGAGGGCTGTAAGATGTGTAATGGGTTCTCGCCATAACCAACATCAATGATCTGGATGTTCTGTACAGGCATTCACATTTGCGATCAAAGGAACAACCAAATAATTTTATGTTTTCAGCAACAGGTCCAAATGAATGGGTTCGCATTCACAGCTCTTCTAATGACCGACTTGATCTACTAGCTTCCCTCATCAAAGAGAGCTTTTGTTTTAAATATTTTCACCTCCGTATTGTTAATGTATTGCACTGTAGGCGCATAACAGTGTGTCACCCACCTTCTCCATATCGTCCCAGTTGGTGATGATGCCGTGCTCAATGGGGTACTTCAGGGTGAGGATACCCCTCTTGCTCTGGGCTTCATCGCCTACGTAGCTGTCCTTCTGACCCATACCCACCATCACACCCTGAGCGAGAGAGACGCACAAACACATTAGCGAGGACGAAAGCGAAACGGCAGCGCAGAGCATAACATACAACTGGAAAAAGCGCTGTTTACTTCATGCGATTCGGGTTTATTTAAATCCAGTGTGTTTATATTTCACTGAAAGAAATATGATACAGGTATAGCGATTTTTATTTAAAGGATGTGCACATTTTGATACCAATGTGTAACTTTACAGTTTACATTTGAGTGTTGTTCGTGAGAAGTTTTGGTTACCCACCTGGTGGCGGGGCCTTCCAACGATGGAAGGGAAGACAGCGCGGGGAGCGTCGTCTCCGGCAAATCCAGCCTTGACCAAGCCAGAGCCATTGTCGCACACAAGGGCGGTAGTCTCGTCGTCGTCACACATGATTGGTCTTTTCTGGTATGGTCTTTGAAAGAGAACGAGCCATCGGTAAAGTTAGACACAGAGACCGTGATCCGAAAACACCTGGCTAACCACGGCGCAGAAAGTACTCGAGAATTATCAATTCAAAATTTGAGAAGTTTACAAAACCTACTTGGAATTTTCAGTAAAGATACGAAAATGACCATATTATATATATATAATACGCGCGTAGATAATTGATTTCAGTACGTATTTTTTTTAAATTACGATTTTTTTAAAATTAGTTACGTATGTGAATTTGTTTTGAATTAAGTGTTTGAATCCTGTAATTACTCACATATATAAGTATAACTATAGTTAATTATTAATGATACACTTCCAGTCTGTCTAATTAATCACATATACTTTGCCTCTATAGTTAAGGATTAATGATACACTTCCAGTCTGTCTTATTAATCACATATACTTTGCCTCTATAGTTAAGGATTAATGATACACTTCCAGTTTGTCTTATTAATCACATATACTTTGCCTCTATAGTTAAGGATTAATGATACACTTCCAGTCTGTCTAATTAAAGCCTTAAGGGGAGTCCTGGACCAGCTGTCTATTTAAGGCAGAGCCCCTGTCATTCCAAACTGGGAGGCCCGGATGCGTGCTGGAACACAGAGCACCCCCTATCTGCAGCTTTGTCACAGCTGTGAGTGTGGGCCGGACCCGCTCACAGCTGTGAGTGTTTGTCCACTAGAGCTGTGAGTGTGGGCCGGACCCGCTCACAGCTGCCGACCCACAGTCACACCTCTGCTCACAGCCTGGTTTCTAACCCTTCTGCAACCGACGGCTTCATTCGTTACAAAATACTCCGTGAGCAGGACACGCTGCCCAGCTAACAGGGATGGACAAACATGCCGCATCAGTTTCTCACACGTCCAGGAGCCCCCAGTGATAAAGTGTTTACTCTAAGTAAGAAAAAGCAAAGCCTTATCCGTATCTGTACGCTTATTCTGTGATACAAGGTAGCAGAGCAAGAGGATATGCAGGCTTTAAACCTAAGACTAGACCTAAAACCTAGACTAAGGTCTCTGAGCTATCATCAGACATGCAAGTATCAGCAGTTTTATCTTTACCAGAAAAGTTTCTAATCAGTGCATAAAGCCTAGCACTTCCAATGGAAGAAGCCTTTAGTCTTTGTCATGTGATAAGTAACGTTTCTCATTTCTATCTCACCAACCAGCCAGCAGAGTCCTATCAGCATCAGAACTAAACGAGCCGTGAGCGGACGGTCGACCCGACCAGCACTGTAGTATTCCAAGGAAAGAGTGGTAGCTGGGACTCACCAAGTTGTATCGCAAGACTGATGCTTCCACTGGGACAAAGGCCAAAGGGACGAGGGCTGCTTAAATAAGCCTGGAGCCAGGGGTCCGGTGGGCGGGGCCAGGAGTTCACACAAGCCCAAATATGACCTACAAAAAAAGCTTTAGCCAACAAGTAACTGTATCTGATCCTCTCTGACAGGAGGCCCCTGGAATGGAGAGATGCTTCCTAGGAGATACCAGCCCTGCCTGTTATAAAGATATAATTAGACAGTTTCTAGGTTTATCAAATTATTTTTGAGTACGAAAATCAGTTTGAAGGCACTTTGGCTATCATTCTAATGATTTAATTACAGTCTGTCTTTCCTATTATAGCATTAAGTTCCTGATTGATGGGCGGTGATCTGTCTTCAACATCAGTTCTATGACATTCACATCTTTTAAAATAACAAGCCCCGATTTAAGTGGAAATCTCAATTATTCATTTAGTGGGACTTTGCTTTGGATAAATGGTGGAAAGTAGCATCCTGTATAACACACACATAATCAAATACAGATCATTTTATTTGAAAGAACACTGAAGGATGTGAAATATTTTATTTAATCTTACTAATCTCGTACTTTTGACAGTACCCATATAGCAGCCTTGACTTTCTATTTCATTCCTTGCAGGCAGTATTAACGCCGAATATGTCCATCTATTATATAATGCCGCGTCTATGTGATACATTGAAAAGGGATCAATGGCTGCATCCCGTGACGGACAGAAACACACCTGAGCATATCCTGTTCATTAAAGATAAAGGATGAGCAGCGAATTAAAGAGAGGCTGGCTCTGCATGGGTGCATGTGACGGCTCCATTGATTGGTCAAGAATGTCGCACTAATATGACTGCCCTGGGAGCAAGTCTGTAAGCACAGAGAGGCACTGCTTAAGGAGAGGTTTTTCAGAGGCTCTCCGTCCATCCTGAGGAATACTGTATATGTCAGTGGGCCAGAGAGCTGGCATGTGAGACGGGGGTGTGGTGTGTGTGTGTGTGTGTGTGTGTGTGTGTGTGTGTGTGTGTGTGTGAGTGTGTGAGTGTGTGAGTGTGTGTGGGGGGGGGGGACAGATGAGTGTGACAGCGACCCCGCCAGCCCCTCACAACCCTCTGGCCGCAGTGGACGCTCTGTGA
>JAOYSI010000012.1:1735769-1748464 GCA_025775065.1 Hiodon alosoides | reverse complement strand
GGAGACTGTGGATGCTGTGATGGGAGTAAACGTGTGGAGGAGACTGTGGATGCTGTGATGGGAGTAAACGTGTGGGGGCGACTGTATGGATGTTGTGATGGGAGTATATTTGTGGATGCTGTGATGGGATCCTGACCGCTTCCTTTCCTGTCCTGGACTGCAGGGCACTCATTGCCGGTGGGGGGGCCCCTGAGATCGAGCTGGCGCTGCGATTGGCCGAATACTCCCGGACTCTCCCGGGGATGGAGGCTTACTGTGTCCGAGCCTATGCCGACGCGATGGAGGTGGTACCTTCCACCCTGGCTGAGAACGCAGGCCTCAACCCCATCTCCACGGTGACCGAGCTCCGAAATAGACACGCCCAGGGGGAGAAGACTGCCGGGATCAACATCCGCAAGGTCAGCTGTGGGCTCTGCGTCTCCCTTTGGCTGGCTGTGGTTTTCAGCATTGGATGCTCTTGCTTGCTTTTGGCATAGTGGCCAAGAAGCTGGTTGAAGGTTCGAGTCCCAGGGAGAGACTTAAGGCTGTGTGTGTCAAGTCGGTTGTTGACTATGTTGGCCTCAGTAAGGGTAGCTGCCAAGAATAATAATCACTTTGTGCGTGACCCCTTCCCTCTCAGGGTGGCATTTCCAACATCCTGGAGGAGCTGGTGGTGCAACCGCTCCTGGTGTCCATCAGTGCCCTGACCCTGGCCACTGAGACTGTCCGGAGCATCCTCAAGATTGACGATGTGGTAAGGACGGTCGATCTAAAACTTGAGCCCTGTTTAAGAAAAAAAAATAACTCGGAGAAATTCGTTTTCCTGTTCTATTACACTGCTGTTCACTGAAGTGACAATGTAAAATCAATCCTGTGTACAGGGAGAGGGAAAACTAAACAATGAGCAGTTTTACCAGCCTCACCCCAGGGCAACTTAGCTCTGGTGGGTTTGTCTATAATTAGGGTAGCGCTCCTGTTTTTTTTTTTTATTCCAAAGTGGCTGCAAATGCATAGGTCTTTTTTCCTTACATTTATTGGGGTCTCTTTGGAGATTCCCCTGTAGTTACCTTGGCTAACCACCAGGAGTCGTGGAAAGCAGAAAAACTTGTGATGTAAAGGAGGGTGATTTATGATGTAACACTAAGTGTTTATTTGCCTTACAGCTGAACACCCGATAAGAGGCTGGAGAGGAGGACTGTGTGGTGTGGGGGGGGGCCTGCACCTTGTTACTGCTTTTCGGACCCAGTGTTCAGTTGCACTTGCTAGTTAATAACTGTGAAACTGGTAAAAATTGTTTTCCCTACAAATGTCTATTTGGTTTCAGTTTTTGTCTGTTTTCTCTTTCCAAACCACAAATGATAGGTCTTCTGACAATCTTCACTTTGCTTCCTAAGCTTAACGCAACCATTGAAATGCAGCTTCTCAATGTAATTTTTCTGAAATGGAAAGTCTTAACTGCAAATTACATTAAATATGTCTGCAGAAGTTTATCAAATAGTTTTGAGTGACAAGCTGACGGGAAAACTAATAAGCTTATGTATGACAGTCGTTGGTCTATTTCTAACTTGTTTGGAGTCTTCGGTAGACGATGTAGTTTGTTGCAGATGTGGTGAACATGCATCCTAATCGGGGATAAGTGATGCAGTGGAGGTTTGTCCTGGTAGAATGAACACAAACCATGCTTGTGTGCGTTTATGAAACGGGTTGGAATGAGTCAGATTGCACTGGTGTCTGCCGTTGTCATGTAGTGATTGCGTGCACTTTAAATAAATCGGCTAACGGCATCAGTAGTTGTATTTGTTTTTTATTTGTGAAGTTTTCGTATCTGGGCTTGTCGCCGTGACTCCCTCCTACTTTCCTGGGGAGTGTGAGGGAGTACAGCTAGTCACCTTCCAGCTGCCCCTCCACAGTGCAGACCTGATCCTGGTTCCCAGGTGTAAATCTGAGGGGTACCCGATTACCTGCAAGTGCTGTGGCCTTCAGGGACCGGGGGGGGGTCACCCCAGAGCTGAAGAGTATTTAATGAAGTAGATTAATTACAGGTACTGCTAAATATATTCAAGTCGCATAACTGTTGCACTGTAAAAAGGAGCAACACTTGTAACTACAGTCTCGCATTCACCATTTCAAGCCGCTCGGTTACATTATGTATCTGCTTAGTGGAATTATGGATGAAGAAGTATGGTCAACACGTCGATTTATAAATAAAAAAAACACACAAAAGGGGTTTTAGAACCACACCGTAAGTAACAAAAGTAGAATTTTCCCACTCAGATTTGCTGTCATGCACTTGGCATCAATTGGGGGGTGGGGTTTAGAGACGGTCCTCTTAACAAAGTGACTGAATGGGTTGACCCTGGGTTCAGCTTAAGTGCTCCACTCTGGTTCCACACTTTCTCAGGGTCCTCCGCACGTACGGCAAGGCGTCCTCTGCGAACCAGCGGCGTCGGTACAGGATCAGCATCACGTCCAGTAGCAGGCGGTGCTCGCGCTTCCTGTTGCGGTTCGGGGAAACATTTTACTTAAGCTTTCAAGAGCTAACAAACTATTTGGTTTGATTTACCTCTACAGGGGTCTGTCCTTCAAATTATATTCTTAAAAGTAACTCACAGTTGTTTGAAGATGTCTTTATTTTTAAGGGGCGGGTCGGCCCCGTAATGGCTCATTTTTGGGGGGTCAGGGGAGCAGCTGTCAAACCCACCACAGTTGTTGAAGCAGCATTTGTGGTCTGAGGGGGGGAAAGGCAATTGATGAATGATTTTGACATTGACGTGCAATGCTCCGAGCTGTGATTCTCATCTGTTGGGAGACTAGTGGCTTGCAGTAGTCACCTGGGGTGTCTACGTTGTCTCGAGGCTCGTAGCCGAGACGAAATGCAGAATTAAATGCCAAAAAACAAGTGGTGGTTCGTAGTAAAAATGTAAACGCTATAAGAAAAATGCAGTAAAATAGTGTTGAAGACACTCACCTGCTGTCAAGCCTGTTGTACAGTGCTGAGACACCTGGTGTGAGACAACCAGCATCTCTGTGTTGGTGGTGACCATGTGCACATGTGGTGCCCCAGGTGGGTGCGGGCCATCTGGCTGGGACTTGGAACTGAGCTCTCTCAAGAGATTGTCTACTCGCTCTCTCAGATCTGCGTTCTCAGACTTCACCTGCAGGGATCAGCATGATATTTGTGCATGTAATATTAATATGTGTATTCAATCACAGGGAGTATTTATGAGGGGCTTTATGGAAACATCTGACAATTTATAGCTTTCGTAGGGCTCACCTTTTCATTAAATATTTTCAATTCCTCCATTTTCAGCAATAAGGCATTCTGTTAAAAAAAGGATAAAATAATCTACCTGTGCAACAAAGGATAACTAAATAAATAAAGGGATTTACTGCACTTCTAGTACCCTCCCATAATCAGGAAAAGATTTGTGCTGCTAGGACAAGCAATCACCTTCTCATCTTGCAGTTCGGCCATGGTGAGCGTAGCATTCTGTTTAAATATTTCATATTCAGCCATGGTGCCCTGCAACTCCAAAACCAAGCTCTCCTTAAAGTTGAAGGGGAAAAGTGAAATTGCTTAATTACTGATAAATAAATGGTCATGTCCAAGTCCAGTTTGTTCGAGATGGGTTTTTCCCTCTTGGTGCACTCTGTGTCAGGACTGCCCTCGCTGCCCTCTTGCTCTGGGTACCTTTGAGTGCAGCAGGTTAAGGATCTGTAGCCCATATACATCCCGCCCATCTCCCTCTCGCCCCCTCTCTCCCTACGGCCCACGCTCTCCCAGTACCTTCGCCCCCTCGCTGCGGTCATCTGGCTGCGGCCTCGGAGGCACCGTCTCCCCCCCTCTGCTGTCCTGGGGGTGCAGATGGGGGAAGGAAACACCGGAAGGGTTTAGTCACTGCTAGGTCATCACATTCCTGGTGTCTGAGGGATGCTGGCACCAAACCACATTAATCATACACAAAACCTGTTCCATGAATGTACGTTTACAGTCACCTCTCTTCTGAGTCCGACACAACTGGACCACTGCTCTGTTTCTCTGATGTCACACAGCGGGGCTGTCTCTGTCGTCCTGTGCTCTGCGGCGTCCCAGGCCCGCTGAAGCTCCCTTTCCAGCTCCACCACCCTCTGGCTCAGAGCGTCTCTGTCCCGCCGAGCCCGGACAATGTACTTGTCGTACTCCTCTCGGATCTTTCTCTCCCGCTTGCAGTTGGGGCACTCGGGAGGGAGGGCGGGGGTCAGCGGAGGGGGGAGCCTGTCCACCGAGACGCGGGGCGAGTGGTGTATCTCCCCCCTGGGATTCCTCTCCCTTCCGCTGGCCTCTGCCAGGCTGTTGGTGCGGCGATCACGCAGTGCCCGCCCCTCTCCGATGAACCCCTTCTCCTCCACGGGCCTCGCCACCTTGCCCAGACGCATGCCCTGACAGCCACCCTCCACCTGGGGCAGAAAGGCCTTCTGTTCCACGTCGTCTGACCGCCTCAGGGTGGGGCGACAGGACAGAACTGGGCCAGGCAGGATGGGTGGCAGGCAGGTCTGGGATTGTTTCTGAGGACCCCACACCACGAAAGGCCTGGGTTAGTTTCAACGATTCCTTCACCCCATGCTGTTATAAAATATGAATTGTATTTTTTTTTTTAATGAAACCTTTTGGAACAATTATTCCAAAACCACGTTAATTAGAAATGACCGCAGAGTCAGTGTGTTACTATACCAAGAAAAAATGGCAACCTCAAGCCCCTCCTCCACCCTCACAGCCTCAAGCCCCTGGCAGCCTTAAGACCCTCCTCCACCCTCACAGCCTCAAGCCCCTCCTCCACCTTCAAAGCCTGAAGCCCCTGGGAGCCTCAGGCCCCTCCTCTATCCTCAGTGGAGTGTTTGGTGGGAGCTTCACTGACCAGGGTGGCTCAACCCGCAGGCATTTTGTGAGTGACGATGTCTAAGGTTATGTCAGCAAGCAACTCAAAAGGAAAGGGCAGAAGTGGGAAGAACCTGTCCATCAACTAGGCAAGCCTTGATTTACTTTCTCAGGCTGCTGCACTCCTTCGCTCATGTTCCAGACCCTGAGAGGCTCAAACAGAGAGGCTGCAGAGATATCACATCTGTGGGACAATTTTATTGTTCCATAGCCTGTATGCTCATATTTCTTAGTGTTTATTTCTTATAAGCCAAAAGCAATCAGTGAAGAGATACTACAATGTTACTTTCTATCAGTAATAAGAATAGATCACATGTGGCATGGGTGTGGCCAGGAAAGAACACCTCCTTTCTCAGTTTCTATTCTTCTAGACAGCATCACTCTTACTGTCCTTATCTTCCCCTCTACCAGAACTCTTTCAGTGGAGGATGCCAGGTGCACCTGGGCTGTGCTGGGGCTGGGGCTGGGGCTGGCTTTTTCAGCCACTTTCACACTCTGCATCTGGTTAGAGGCAACAGGACAAAGTCAGAAACTATTGTGAACAAATGCCGCTCATTGTGATGGTATTTATAAACTGAGCTTAAACGGAAGCAGACTTCACATACAGAAAGGCCAGTCTTTAAAGTCTTTAAAGTGAAAAGCACCAAGTCAAAATAAAGGGATAAGAACGGATTTGGAGAAACCGGTGACCTGTGCTCCCTGCATCACCTGCACATCCCTGAGTGTGTTTTGTTCCTCTGGGGCCTCCGTACCTGTGGATGGGCGCAGCGGAGCGGGCGGCCAGCCACAGCCATGGCTCGGCATGCAAACTGGAGGCTGCTCAGCGTCTCTGTGATTGACGATGGGTTGGGGGACACCGTCACGATCAGAGAGGTCTGGCAGTTCCCCCCTAGGCTGGAGGACGGAAGGGGGGGATATAGTGCATGAATATATTCACTGGTGCTGCTGGGGATGGCAGCCATTTTGAGTCACTGTGTTGCCACAACCAGAACCACAACAGCGGTCATGTAACAGCTCCCTACCAGTCTCTCAAAATCCTGGTGAGCTTAGACTCCCTGTACGGAACGTGCTGACAGCCCGCGGTACTGAGGGCAAATATCACCTGAAATCAGAAACAAGAATCCCTCCTTAAATGTGAAGAAACTGCTGTCCTTTCTGACATTTCCTATGAGCTGTAGCGAGACTCCATCTACAATATGGAGATGGAGAGGAACACAAAGGCACAGGGGGGTGGTGGTGGCTGCAGTGAAATCCACTTGCATTTCCGAATATTGTGAGGGAGCGTTTCAGCATCTTGGCTTCCTGGGGGTTCTCCGGTGCTGCTTGAAGGACTCTCTTGCCCTCTGCGAGAGTGCCGGTGCGGAGGGGCGCCTGCAAAGCGACCACAGAAAACAGCGCATATGCAGCCATGCAGTCGCGTCCGAGGCACAAATATGGGTCCCTATGCAGCTATCTCACAGCAGGTCGCAGGTGACATTTACAGGAGAACTCTAACGTGAGAACGTTACATGAGAACAGGCATTTTCCCAGGGACTGCAGCTCCCTAGGGTAAATATTAGGGTGGTGATAATTCACACTTGGCCACAAACCGACATTCGAAAAAACGCCCAATGCCCACAACGAAACATTGCAACAATGTTAAAGGTCTGCAGACGAACGTGAAACGGAGAAAATAAATAATTTTTGTGTTTCCTTACTTTTCCTGAACTGGCGAGATCCACCTGTTGACCACAAAGTTCAGCCGTTAGAGTAAGCTGCTGAAATCAAACACAGTTAAATACCAACACCGGCTATTGGTCAGGTAGATCAAACACAGTAAAATATCAACACCAGTTATTGGTCAGGTAGATCAAACACAGTAAAATATCAACTCAAGTTATTGGTCAGGTAGATCAAACACAGTAAAATATCAACACTAGTTATTGGTCAGGTATATCAAAGCTATTATTTGCTCTAACTCCTGGTCTCAGAGAACCTACTGCGGTCCATAACATGCCACACCTCTGATATTTTTAAGCTTACCAGAGTGAGCTTGCTGGTAGTCACCAGTCCCTCCTGGGCTAAAACAGAGATCAGCAGTGTTACTCACGCTAGACACTGAGGGCCTCAGTATGAACAGCGTTCAGAGGCCAACATTAGTTATTAGGTCACAGGGTTCTCATTGTCTCACGTTAGAGAATACAGAAAATATATTATAAACATAGTGAACAGCGATGCTTTGAAAAGAGAGGGGTCTTGACCAGTATTCTCTAAAACAAGTGTGTCCAAACCGAAGAGACTAGCTGCAGATGTCCGGGTTGCTCTTTAGCGAGTGGTTGACTTGACTCTGCCGTTTCCTGGTGGAGATTTACCATGGTTGGCCTGGAAGTTTGGACTGACGACGACGATGTTGAAAATGGCGTGACTCCTGCTTGCAAATTCACCTTTTAGCACTCCTGTTAGTGAGAGAGAAGAAGAGAGGGATGAGTTTGATGCCAGGAAACTCTGACATGTCAGTATCAAAGTCTGCTGTTTTAACAGTTCTGCATGACCGTTTTCACCCATTTGCTTTAAAGGAGCCTCTATGTCAGTGTTCCAGTAAAAACGCCACGCTTGCTGCTAAAACTTTCTCTGGCTTTCTTCCCCATTCTAATCCCTATTGTGGGCCCTTACCATGCCCCTATTGTGGGCCCTGCCTTTTATGGCCCCCGACCATGTACTTATTATGGTCCCCTACCATGTCCCTATTGTGGGCCCTGCCTATTGTGGGCCCCTACCATGTCCTTATTGTGGGCCCTGCCTATTGTGGGCCCCTACCATGTCCTTATTATGGTGCCCTACCATATCCCTATTGTGGGCCCCGACCATGACCCTATTGTGGGCCCTGCCTATTGTGGGCCCCTACCATGTCCTTATTATGGTGCCCTACCATATCCCTATTGTGGGCCCCGACCATGACCCTATTGTGGGCCCTGCCTATTGTGGGCCCCGACCATGTCCTTTAATATGGTCCCCTACCATATCCCTATTGTGGCCCCTGCCTATTGTGGGCCCCTACCATGTCCTTATTGAAGGCCCCTTCCATTGTGCTTTTTATGGGCCTCTACCATGTCCCTATTGCAGGCCCCTGCCAGTGTTTCTATTGTGGCCCCATGCTGATGTGCCTATTGCACAAGTTGGCGCACCTGCGTGTCTGTTGGCAGCCCCCTGTCTGTATAGCTGCAGCAGTGCCTGGGCTGATCCCACCTCTGCCTCCTTCACTCCCTCCAGGAGCACGGACTCCTCCCCCTCGTGGATACGACATAGCTCTGCCGGCTGGCCCTCCTGCTGAGAAAGGGGAGAGATAGAGGGTGACGGGGGCCGAGAGAAGGGGGGCGAGAGGTCTCCCTAAACATGTTCCTCTGGGACAAAACAAAACTTTCATTAATCCTTTATTGACAGACAAGAAGAACTTACCAAAAGATCGTAAATCTTCTCATTGGAAACATGGATGAAAGAGGCCCTGACGCTGCAGAGTGCAGCTCCAGGTGCTGTTTAAGGGAATCAAGGGTGCTGTTCTTCCAAATCACACTATTACTACTGTGGGGGATGCTCAGGCCTAAATGTACCCCTAAATGAGTTTGGGAATTTCATATTTAATATCTTTCAAAGCAACAGAAATCAGGTACCAACAATAAAATCCACCTTTAGCTCTGCATACTTCTCAGCAATTACACGCAACATAAGGGCCACCCTATTCACTAAAACTGCAAAAATACAGCTGGATGTTAGAAGTAAAACCGATCTCATAGCACTAGGAAACAGTCGATTTGTGAAGAGAAGGCCTCAGGTTCATTCTCCCAGAAGTGCCCTTGTCTTCCGACCGGCTCCACCGAATATCCAACCATACTACATGGCGTTGTTTAAAACTGCAAGTGGCATTTAAACCAAGGTCGTGCACAATTATTTGTCTCGTTCGTTCCTGAATCATCTCCTCGCATCACTCGTTTGATCTGCTCTTTAGCATGACTCCAATGCAACGTAAGTACTGATTTCTCCTTCTCTCTTTCTGCACATGCAGCAATCCCTCCAAAGAGGCCATTTTCCGCGCAACCCCAGCCCCTTCCGGGACGCGAGCTGAAGAGCTCGGAATGGATACAGTTGAAAACGTCCTCCGCGGCCCGGCTAATGATTCCTCTCGGGGCCCCGGTGACACTGCCGCCCAGCAGGGTGTAGGTCTTCCCGCTGGCCGGGGAGCCGCTGGTGATGATGCAGCCGTTGTAGCCCAGCAGCAAGGCCTCCACCAGGGGCTGAGGCAGAAAGCACTAATGTGAGCAGAGCACCAGCTCAGGGACTCGAGGGAAACCATATGGTGGCCAATAACCAGGTGGCCCGTCAGCTCTCTGATGAACAGCGCTTAGGGTATGACTGTATGGAATGCACTAAACTAATCAGAAAACAGAATCAAATTTTAAAAATATACTGTGAAAGCGGCCTTTTTCTATTTAAATTTAGATTACACAATCTGATCGTTACATATGCGAGGCATAACCTCAATAATTGCTTTTTAAATGCATTTTTTAATGCACTTTATAAAACAGACTTTCTCGATTCAGGCTATACAATTACAAAGAGGTTATTAAGATGTATCGAGGGTTGTAACATTTTTGCAGCTATTGTTTGTGTACCTTGCCACTGTAACACAAGTGGGACACCTGATTGAGGCTGACTGTTGAGTAAAGAAGTGTTCCGGAATATGTGAAGTGTGAAGGGGAGCCTGAGGTTGGCCTCACAATGTGGCTCGCTGACTCCTGTCCACTCATACTGAGGATTAAAATAAAGCAACAGTTTTGTTACCTTGCCTGTCGATTCATACACTTCTTTCTGGGTGGCCCTCTCGTCCCACACGGCGTCAAAATCCAGCGTGTGTGGTTGGTGACGCTTCACATGACAACACAGGTCAAGATCAGTCTAATGGCGAAGACCCAAGAGACCCCACGACTAATTAAGTAGGTTTGGGGTCCTTCGAAAACAAAGCCACTTCATGCACATCCATCGCCATCCGTTTGCCTGTCTGAATAATGACTCTGCATCAGGAAGAAGCGGGTTTAGCATTGAGCGTGGAGATGAGCTGCAATCAGCACAGGTTCAGTGCTTTTTAAGTGCTTTTTACTGATTTGTTACTGGTTCTGTCACTTATCCTAAATCCCCAGATAACCACCCAATCCACAACAGTCTCAGGTACACTCACCCTTCCTGTGTCAACAATCACTTGATTCGGTCTTTTCACTTTTATGGTGCTCCTTGCTTCATCTAACAAAAAGAACAGAAATTGAACAAATACATTTTTGGTTGAATTGACAACTTAAGAAATGTAGTTTAAATGTAAAGGTATGTTTTTTTTCTAAAAAAAAAACATATAATGAATTGAAGTTATCATTGTACCATTGGACGGTAGTGACGGTAGTGACAAATGGTCGCTGATATTTTGTCACTACCGTCCAATAGTACAATGATAACTTCAATTCATCAGAAGAGTATTAGAGAATTTAACAGTACTTTACTGTTATTGTTATTGCCATCGCCTTAGACCAGGGATCACTTCAATGGTTACTGAAGAGAGACCCAAAAAAGGACAAATATACAAATAATGTCTGTCCTTTTTTTTTTTTTAGCTCTTTCTTCAGTCACCACTAAAGTGATCCCAGGTGATAATAATAACAGTAAAGTCATGTTGGATTCTCTGATACCCTTCTGATGAATTAAAGTTATTATTGTAAACTGTTTGTATACAACAGTTTACTGAAGAAACACATAACCTGTTTGTGTTTTGGGGTCCCTCTGCTCTTGGGGGCACAGTCGGATAAAAACCTGAAAGCTCTTTCTGCTCAGGTTTCTGCTCTGCTCCGCGGCGACGCTCCCCGCGGGCTGTGCGCCCTCCTGTGCACTGGAATTTACAACCGAACCGTACGTTATAGTTGGATTCTTCTCAAGCGAGTCAGAACCACAGCCGTTATCATCCTAGTTTAACGCTATGATGTCAGATATTAAAAACATTTTGAAGTCTAAAAAACTTTAAAACCAACATGAAAATAAAAATAATCTAAGTATTTTGTAGGCCCGACATTTTCGACCTTCCAGGATTTCTAATGAGTCGAAGTGAAGGCTGCGTATGGTTTATTGGGCTTTATACAGAGATAGCGCTCTGAAATAATTATTTTTTGAAGGTTTTTACTCAACCCAGATCCGACCATTCCGCTGTCTACCGTGAAAGTACAACACCCTCAGATTCCACTGCTGTCCAACAGCAAACGTCGGAGGATAGCTTAATAAAGTCATAAAGGTACTGTAGACAGAAAAAGTACATAGGATTAATTGCCAGTTATGACAGTGAATATATAAATATCTACAAATATTACCTACACAAACAGATTGAAGAATTTAAAAACATTTTTTACAACCCATAACCCATATTTTCTGGGATGTCAAGGAAAAATAAATCAACATTTTGGGAAGAGATAAGCGTTGCATTTCGAGCTCTGATGAGCAAAACCTTACTTAATTAAATAACATTCCTAGTTACTGATTGTTGCCTCTTTCGCTTTACAATACATACAGATACATACAGATAATCAAAAGCAATACGGCAGAAACGGAATTAATAAACACCACAATTATTTAAATCATTTTACCAAAGCGAAAATCTGACGAGGCTAAGAAAGTAAATGTAATAATTCCCTGCGAGCCTCTTCCTGACGCGCGCAGCGATCCGAGCGCTAAACTATGGGCTGTAGTGTTTAGTTTGAACGCTTCTTTCGCCCAAGACAATTCTGAAAGATTATTAACCAATAGAACAACACATGTCTGTAATGGTTTACATATTAAACTATCATCAAGGAAAATATACCACCCCTTACTAAAAAAGGAATCTTTTAAAAACTTAAATGCAAGAATTTCTGATCTTTTGTCTACAGTACGGGATGTCTTCCGCCAATGGAACATATTTCTTGTCGACTCTACTCTTCCATTAATTAACAAAAACTGTTAAGTAAAACAAAAGCTTGATTACCCATTGCCAAGCCCGGCACATTCGTTCGACCCATCGTATTCTTAGGATGTGTGCTATGGCAACTTCGCCAAACGTCTTTTAAGAAACGACAATCTAGTCTTTTCGTTCACAGACAGAGGGCTTCATGGGTTGACATCTCCTATAACCACCTGGATAGAAACCCAATACAGAGAATTTAGTTGCCCCAGAGTCAGTTAGGAACGTGGGATGCACAGAGCCGGGTTCCTAATCCCTGACCCCCACACCATTCTTTCAGGTTTTTTTATTGTTTGTTTTATGGGCTGCTTGGTGAAAGTATTCACTGCGCCACCCTTTTCTGAGCCCTTTATGCCTCAGTGTCTTTCCTTTGAATAAAACAGGAGAGGATAGTGACACTGAATACGTTCAATACGTCCCCATGGTTGTTCTTTACGCACTGGATACATTACTGTAATATTCTGTCTCATAGGTAAACAGCAGGCTTTTGTCCATTTGGAGAGCACTGACAAAAACCAAACAGGGAGAGCTGGGTCCACTGAAAGGCTCCCAGTAACGACCCTGCAGATAATTTATGGCTTGTGCGGCAGACACAGCAGACTCTGAGAGAACAGGACGGGGAGCAGCAAGAGCCTGACACAGCCTGAAACAAGCCTGACACAGTCAGCTGCAGAACAGTGACAAACCGCCTGAGACAGAGCCTGACACAGTCAGCTGCAGAACAGTGACAAACCCTCTGACACAGAGCCTGACACAGCCAGCTGCAGCACAGTGATAAACCGCCTGAGACAGAGCCTG
>JAOYSI010000012.1:1716078-1729216 GCA_025775065.1 Hiodon alosoides | reverse complement strand
TAGCTATTTTATGTCATGTTAAACACAACTTACATTCGGATAAAGAGAAATAAACATTAAAACGAGATCTTTCGGCTTTTTTTCGGCTTTTTGATATTGAGTGAAAACATTCCAATTCGGTTTAATTGAAAATTCAAGCTTCAAATATATGATTGTACGATAACTGAAATATTTAAACTAAAAGCACGATACATTCAGGCACATAGAACAAATTAGTACGTTTGCAGGTTGGAAAAAGTCGAGATCTTCCCCCAAAACCGTAACAACTTATTGTAGCCAGCCTCCTCCGAGTCCAGTATTTTTCCATCAAGTGGCAGGCTGAATCACGTGATCTGACGGGAAAAAATACACCAAGCGCTCTCTGTATCCGATGAAACAGTCTATCCCAGTATTGTATATTTGTTCCATTGACAAAATTTTCGACATTTCCCCCCTCGTGTGTGCCACTTTATATGCTAATTTTCTTCCGCACTGTTCCTTAACCATACTGTCTTCCTTTGTACGCTTGTTCTGCCGCGTGCCATGCGCCTATCAGACCCAGTTACTACCCAACCACTCCCATTCGTGGCAAGTGGAAAATTACCAGGTTACAAGCGCCACTATCGGAGAAACCTGCTTTAACTGTATATGTGGCCAGTAGCCGATTTCGGTGCACTAGTAGTTCCAGAAACGTTACAGCAAGTTGGCGAAATATAAAATATACTATGATAATTACTTAAGAACAAGAGTTTATCGCTCATATGACTTTAGGGTTTATTTTATTCAATGTCTCAACGTGCACCGCAAAAGCTACATTCCTAAATGTCAATCATGGTTTTTAAGCCAATGGATGCGACACATGGCAACTTGCAGATTCATTGTAGCCAACACGCGGTCTTTGGTAGAAGCAAATTGACAGTACTATATGCCATTCAGGATTGTGGCTGCTAAACCTTCACTCCGCTGGGATCCCGCCTTCTTTTTCAGACCAAGGGCGGAGCAGTCGCGTGGGCGCCTGAAAAAATTGAAATCGATTGACAAACAATCGACCCAGTAGAATTCCGGTGGGGTTGTCAGTGATGGGAATAAAGCCAATCGTACCCCACGATGGGCGTGACGTTACTCCAAACTTTCCGCGGCGCCATCGGCCGAAAACTAAACCGAGATGGAATCTCCCAGTCTGAACCGGTTTCAACCGGTTATGAGTTTGTTGCTTGAGCGAAGAAGCGCAGGCTTACAGTCTCACACCGCCCCGCTGCATAAAAAAATTCAGCACAGAACTAAATTGTAAATCAAGGAACTATTTACTTTCGTAAAATGAATCGGATTAACAAATTGCTTTGCGTGCCGTGATTATTGTTGGTGAACCCACATTAGTGGTTCTTATCAGCCAGCAAACTAGCAATACTTATTTTGGTGGACTAGAGCTAACGTTAGCTTAAGAGATTTCTCAAATAGCAGCGATACTGAATCCTATCCTCTCTCCGGCTAAAAAGCCGCACATTTCAGTCAAAGGGTTGGCTTTGGCAGGTAATTGTTGGCTGTGAACCAGTCATAGAACAGCGGATTGGGTTCACAATTGCAGAATTGTACAACGAAAATAATATTTTACTGTGTTCTAATTAACTGTTGTTGGAATTAAAATCCAAAGGAGTGGAGCAGTGATTAATCTTAGGTAAGTAAACTGCTAATAGGTAGCTACTGCTTTTTTTTTTTTAAGGATTCCGCGAGGTTAGTGCTGCGTGACATTAAAACTCATGTCAGGCATGGTTGTCTGTTGAGCGATATTGAAAATGAAGGCCTAAATCGAAATTGAATGAAACTAGTGCCTCCCACCAGTAACATCGCCTCTGGCGTGAGCGGGCGCAAATTATAGTAACAGTCGCTGCAATACGTTTTAAATAAGAAGTTTGGTATGAAAAGTGGAATTAATATTTAGTGGTAACGTGTAAACGCTACGAGGACGACAATGACTTTCAAACTGCGATCTAACGTGTTCTCTCAACACTAGCTTACCAACTTGATAGTGACACAAGCTAGCTAAGTGGGAGGGGTTAGTGTATGTTCTGAAGCCCGGAATTACGTTTAGGGAATTGGGTAAATATTAAGAAATGTATCGTGAAAGTGTGATATTGTCGTTTGAATCATCAGGGGCTGCTCGATAATAGGAAGTTAATCTCTTTGAGTTCACTGAGCTAGCTACGTAGTTAACTGCTATGGAGGAGGGAGGCCTGCCTAGCGCTCCAAGCTAAACGAATATTTATTTTGTTTTCTCTTGAGATATAGGTATTTTACGAGAGACCTGGTCTAAGAGAACCGCCAATTATTTCGACCTATAATTCAGCACAACGATAAAAATGAAATCTTAAATTCAGATCAATAATCAGCTTGCTAATAATTGCAGTTACTTTGTTTTGAGGTTGCATAACGTTCTGAGAACGTTGTAGACTCTGACCAAGCAATGCTGGCGAGCCAACAGCTATTCCTGAATATCAAGGGCGAATCAGCGGCTCCATTCTACCAGAACGAGCAAGTTTTGAATAGTTTTAGGGATTTCTACCGAATTAATGTTAACCTGGGTTTTATAACATGCCTGTAAAATGCAAGCCGTTTGACCTCACCAAGTGAAAACGTTATTCCACTTTCTCTATATTGCAAACAATATGAGATATTACAGGAGAACTGACAACGGCTTCTGAGCGTCTGTAGATAATCGTAAGTGACGCGACGATTAACCTGTATTTCGATTAGCACGCGCTGGCCTAAATTTCTAACCGTATGATAGTTGGGGTACAAACAGCTGTATGCTTTTCCTCGTCTGCGTTCATTCAAGCTAAGGTTAGGTATAATTGCAATATTTTTGTCTCAGAGCGTGTAAATGGCTAATTGGTCGATTCGGTATCAACAGGTTTTAAAGGATGAAGCAGCCAGTATTTTCTTGTTTCAGCGGGTTAGCAAGGCGTTTTAATTTACCGCAATTTTCGATAACGATTTTATTCGAGAATACGTTATTTGGCAAGTCAAAGGACAACCAGCCGCCATTCCCCGCAGTTCTTTTTTTATCATTTGGTATTTTCCCCAAGTTTATTACAAACCGTAAACCTGCTCAATTCTGCAACAATACAAAAAATATGAAAAAATGCTATGAACTGCTTCGTTTTACGTTTCTAGCGAAGCTTTATCCTGTTGCATTTCTCAGCTGTGAATTGAAATTATAGCCCGCCAGCTGCAGAAGTAAACAATGTGACGTTGCAGATCGCTGAGATAAGATCACCCTAAGCACGTGGATTGGTTGTTATGTAATTCCCCACTAATCTGGATGTTTCACGTTCTTGCATTTAATTGTTCCAACCAGTTCGAAGCAGAAGCAAATAAAAGCGAGATGCATTTGGTCTAAAGTTATTACTTAAATATCTATGCATAGTGGTGTAATGAGTACATGCAAGGAATTCTTCTCTGCTTCCGATTAGTTCGTAATGTATACCATATGTCAGTTAAAACCGGGTCCAAGGTCCTATTTGTCTTGCAGACAACACGATGTTATAGCTTTAGAAATCCTCAATTTCGATTCCAGGTTACTGATGGAAATAATACCAGATGTAATATATAAAGTGTGGTATATATGAATCTGTTTTTGTTAGGGGTTGGGGGGCAGCTGTTGGGTAATCACTGTACGGTTCACATGACTTTGCCTGTTGAATATTCCCCTCCCTGCTATTGCAGAGCTCTATGCCAGCAATTATGACAATGTTAGCAGACCATGCAGCTCGCCAGCTGCTGGACTTCAGCCAGAAACTGGATATTAACCTGCTGGACAATGTGGTGAATTGTCTGTACCATGGAGAAGGACCACAGGTGAGCACCGGTATGCAGTAACATTTTCCCTTAATGGAATGGGTGTCTGAGAGCTTATTTAGGTGGCATTCTGCTGCTCTTATCTTTAGTTTTATTAGGATAGTTCCAGTGCACACTTAGATTCTGAACAAATCTGAATCCAATAATATAGTCAAGGTATTGTGTTGTAGTGTACAAATGTAATGTGATTGAACCGTTCCTAAAAAAATCCCTCGGACTAGCTTGGCTGATTTAAATGTTAACTGCTCTCCTCCAGCTGTGGCCATTTCCTGAGGCCGAGCGACGATTGTTGCCAAAGCGTCACACTGGTCTCATTTGCATTTAATTCCTTTTAATGTAGCAAAGAATGGCGCAGGAGGTGCTGACCCATTTGAAAGAACACCCGGACGCCTGGACGCGAGTCGACACCATACTGGAGTTCTCGCAGAACATGAACACCAAAGTAAGCCGGCCTAGAGGCTCGCCGCCAGTGGCATATTAACCTCTGTACTTTGAGGAAGTCCTGTAAAGTCCGGCGAATAGCACTACCAAAATGAGACCAAACCGAGTGTTTTGATATATATTTTAATATTTGGATACGTCTGCTGAGCCCTGTTGTTCTCCCCTTGTCACAAATACTTTCTGCCTTATTTTTCATTTAGTTTTGTTTCTCCGAGGGTAGTAAGACTGAGATACTGTCACCTCACTCATGCCCACTCCGATATGTCACCTTTTCTAAACGTTTCGTGTCGCTTCCGCTTGTTGCTGGTTCTGTCCAGATAACGTTACCTCCTTACAAATACCCGTTCCTTATCTCAGTATGGATTGGGTTATGCTTTTGATATTTAAATGAATTTTTCCCAAATCAGCATTTTTTTCAAAAATTGTATTAGGATGCCATTAATGTTGGGATGTTCTTGATCTACTTACATGTATGACTTCCTCAAAGTAATGGTAAATGAGTTTGCCTTTTTTTGCTTGCCTGTAAAATTGCTCTTCACACTGACAGTCATTACTAATCTTTGAGTTGATTTATCAACAGTATTTAGATACTCAAATTTGTAACTTTGCCAAAAGTGAGGTCATTAGAGGAACAAAGAAAACAGAAAAGGTAAACACTTCTTAAATTTATCTAAATTCTTCGTTCGTTTATTTATACAGATATCATAGTGATAAAAACAGTGCATAATTTAAGCACTTGAACATTTTGGCTTTTTAATTCATTATGATTTTTTTTTCTAATTTAATTCAAGCTGTTAATATTTGATATTAATCATAATGTTCCATTATGTTGATTGCTTGTAATAGGAAGAAAAGGGGTGTGTCTTCCTGTGCACCTTGACACAGCTAGGCTTTGGCGGCAGGCCTCCACAAGGTCTACCCTTTTGATTCCCTTTGACTGAATTCTGTTCATCAGTTTCTATTGCATTTGTTTCACTGGGAGGAGGGAGGGTCCAGGCTGTAGTCCATTGGCTCCATGGTACAGAATAAAGTGTGACGACAGGTATTTCCCCTGTAGGGATCATGAATCGGCAGCGTATTCATTCCTGTGTTCCTCTCTGACTTTAATCTTTGAAAAGGACAGCAATGATGAGTAAAAACCTTGCAATATGGTTGAGGGAATGTTGCAAGGTTTTCTTCTGCGTTTGTTTTGTTTAGACCTGTATGAAAAATTAAAGGTGCAACACCTTTGATGATTTTAAAGGTTTAAGATTAGTGTAAAGGAGTGAAGCTGATGTAAATTCATGTAAGTAGCTCATGCTAGGCTAGTGCTCCTCTTGAGTTCACCTTTGACACACCTGTCTATGCATTACAGATGACGCCTCTCTGCTTTGACCTACTAACACCTTGCAGTGCCCTACTCTTGATTTTATTTATTTTTTATTCCCCCCCCTCCCCCAACTTATTTTTCCTCTTTAGCCTTGGAATCAATGATCCCTACAGTTGAAATACTGGTGATCCTAATAATTATGATAATGAGAGTTATAGTAACTAAAACATTTTTACTTTTTTTTTTTTTTTTTAAGAGAACCTTTTTTGTTTAAATAGATTTTTTAGAGATAAAATAAGATCGAAGATTTCAAAGTAAACCTGTGGGTTGTCTTGCTGTTCCTCGAGAGGCACACCAGTTCAAGGTGAAAACAGGACATTTTGTCTTTCTTATTTTGGTTGGCAGTTAAGTTTGGCACTGTGCGCCATACAGCATGTCCGTGTGTTTGTGGGTTTGAGTGTGCGTGCGCACGGGGTGGGTTTTGGTTGACATGGTAACAGTTTCAGACAAGAAACTAGACCTCCAAGAGGCCAACACTATTTAATTCCCGTTGTACATCAGGCTGTTAGATTTGCAACAGCCAGGACGTTTACCCCCACCCCATCCCCTCCCCCCTCTGTCTTTCACTTTCTGGTGTGATACTGGGAAAAACAGCAGGACGTCTACAGGGTTTCATCCAAGTCTCAACACTTAGAAAAGCACAAGAGAAGTCTAAACCCAATGCATGAGATGTGCTGTTAAAGTAATATCAATTCCATACATGTCTGAAGTATTCCAGGCAGGCACAATTAAGAGCAAATAATAATTTTTTTGTTTGTTAAATGTACATCAGTGCTAATACATGCTCAGAGTTGCTCAGAAGTGAATCCTCGTCTCTAACGGCCGATTCTCCTCATGCATTACAGTACTATGCACTGCAGATTCTGGAAACTGTTATAAAAACCAGATGGAAGATCCTTCCCAGAAATCAGTGTGAAGGTAAGCCAAGCCCCTCCATCGGTCTTTTCAAGCACTGCAGGTTTTAACAAGAATGTCAAAACCAGCAATTGCTGAAACACTTCGGTCTAAACCTCAATGTCGACCCCTGCCTTTACCTTTTCATGTGTCAGATGAGTTCAGATAAGGGTTGATTGTGCATTTTCTTCAGTAATGAGTGGCTGGGCAGCAGATGGTGAATGAACCTGACTTTTCCCTTGATTGTTGCATTCGCATCCGCAGGGCAGGTGAGGCTCAAAAAGAGACGAAAGGATCCCTGCTGCATGAAGGGGAGCGTTAACGTGGCGTGTCCATTGGCCCTGTCTAATTCACTCAGAGTGAAGCTCAGGAGGAAGTTCCCCAAAGCTGCAATCCCTGCGCTATGGCTTAGTGCTCCACTGCGGCCGGAGCGCGCTATGGCTTAGGGCTCCTCTGCGGCCGGAGCGCGCTATGGCTTAGGGCTCCTCTGCGGCCGGAGCGCGCTATGGCTTAGGGCTCCTCTGCGGCCGGAGCACAATATTATAGGAAATCCGACTTCATTGGCCCAAACTGTTCTTGATGGGAAATGCATAAAGTGGTTTTGAAAGTTAGGAAATGGAATTTGAAAAGGAAACTCCCAAGGGTGTAGTGATCTACGTTTTTGTTTAAATAATATAATATCCTATATGTTGCCATAAATTTCTGCATTCCTTGCATCAGCAAGTGTCGGGTGCATGGGAATGTCTTGATTTTGTGGATGTCCAGCGAATCTGATTGCTTTAACGAAACCCATTCTCTTTTGATAGTGTGGTGAAGATGCAGCAGGCTAGGGAGAGGGCACGTGTATCTGTGGCGATTGAGTTTATCTTGTGTACTTTAGCAGGCCGTGATACTGTTGGGGCAAATTGTAAAGCTGTAATAAATAGGAAGAAGTGAATTAAATATTTGTATTAGCTGGGTTACACTACCGTCAGATGACCACAAGGAAGAATTCCGTGCTCCTTTTGCTAGTGTCTGGTTCAGAGGTCAACCCTGGTTCCCACGAGCTACGGTGTCTACCAGCCAAAAGTAAATGGTGGAGTTAATATTTACTCTTAAAAAGGGACATGTGCTGCAAGTTAGATTAAAGGACAAAAAAAGTGTTTATGTGCCTGACACTTTTTGCTTTCATCTTCAGTCTTTCACTGAAGTAAAAACTAAATATCTTAAGGTTTATTTGCCTTTACATGCTGTATGGTCAGCATGGTCAGCATGGTCAGCATGGTCAGCATGGTCAGCATGGTCAGTATGGTCAGTACACATGTAATGTTTCTTTCTGCTGTCCTTTACTGCAGCCAAAAAATATGGGGTTTAGGACTTGGATATGCCATTTTTTATATATATATATTATATTATATTACACATACACCTCATTGTTTGTTATTGATATTTGTGTTGCCATGCTGTCCACCAGATCCTTGGTTATGCTCACAAATAAAATGCTTTCTTTTTTTCCTTCTAGGGATAAAGAAATACGTTGTTGGTCTTATTATCAAGACTTCGTCTGATGCTACAAATGTGGAGGTGAGGTTTTTTGAAGAAACCTTTTTTTATGCATGCTTAGAAGTTTTTTTCGTGTAGATGTAGTGTCCACAAATGATTGTTTGTTCATTACAGAAAGAGAAGGTGTACATTGGAAAGCTCAATATGATCTTGGTTCAGGTGAGTGAAGTTTTACTTCAGAATAGGACTGCTGTTGGATTAATCTAGAAACGGGGCTCGTGCTTTTCGCCTCTGAGGTTATTCGTTGCAGAACTTGGCCCTGCTTTTATGTGGTGAAATTTACCATTAGCGGAAACGAGCCTTGCGAGAGCACCTGAATGAGGCCTAAACATGTGCTGTATCGCAGATCCTGAAGCAGGAGTGGCCCAAGCACTGGCCCACCTTCATCAGCGACATCGTGGGCGCCAGCCGCACCAGTGAGAGTCTTTGCCAGAACAACATGATCATCCTGAAGCTGCTCAGTGAGGAGGTCTTTGACTTCTCCAGTGGACAGATGACGCAGGTCAAGGCCAAGCACCTGAAAGACAGGTGGGCCTCCTGGTGACTCCACATTCAAGTGTCTCTCATTGTTCATCAATTAAGCTGAACGTTTTCTGGTAAACCAAGGACGAGCATAAGAATGTACTTGTAGTCTTTGATAAATGTATTATTTTATAATACAATGAAGTTTATAGTTGGTTTGTAGGGGTTATGTAGGTTCAGTAATATTGTTGGTTTGGTAGTGTTTAGAGAAGAGAAACCAACGCTGGTGAGATTAACCTGTCTTTTTTTATTCTTCTCCCCAGCATGTGCAATGAATTCTCACAGATATTTCAGCTCTGCCAGTTTGTGATGGTAGGTTCAAACTCAGACATTCCGTCCGTTCGATGCACAGAAGGATTTACGACTTTCATTTCCTCGCATGGTCACTAAAATGTGCCCCCCATATTCCAGGAAAACTCCCAGAATGCACCGCTGGTCCATGCCACACTGGAGACGTTGCTGCGGTTTCTGAACTGGATTCCCCTGGGATACATATTTGAAACCAAACTCATCAGCACTCTTGTGTATAAGGTACTATAAATAGATAGTGGGTACAACACTTGTTGGTGTGGTTTAGTCTGTGGACTCCTGTTCCAGGGGTGGCTCGTACCTTTCCAGCAACGGGGTTTCCGCGGGTCCTTAGTCTAAAATCCAGTTATCCGAATTTTAGGCCTTAAAATGTCTTAAATACGATTTTGACTTAAAAAATGATGGGATTATGAAGTTAACGTTACTTTTATAAAGTTCTAAACTTCAGTCTCGCTGTTAAGTGTGTTTTTGGGAAAAATCTGTATTTATCACACTAACAAAAGTAGAAAAACGAAATCAACATGGAACCAATAACCACTCTGCAAACTGTAGCCCGTTCAGATTTTATCGGCGCGCGGCCAGGTAGTGTGTCGCGATGTGGTGTGTGGGCTAACGTGGCGCCTCCTCCCATCAAAAAAATAGCTACTTCTAGAAGTAATAAGTTAAAATAGTTTTTGCTAATGTTACTTTAGTCTAATATGGGTAATTGCAAGTTCAACGAGATCTGGCTCAGGAAAAGTGCATTTAGTGCTTGGTTGAAGACGGTTGAAAATAATGAATTTGAAGCGCGCTTCACCTTGTGCATGAAAACGCTTAAATTATTTGGATAATTTATTATCCGCTATTTGGATTGGCAGAATTAATTAATAGAGACCTCATATCAAAAGTTAATAAGTGCCTGTTCTTGCTGATGTTTGTCGAAAGTCTAATGTTCATGTTGAATGTGAATAAATTAATTTACTTTGCAAGTAGTTCTGGGACTCCGATTTTCCTTCATACGTTGTTTGCCAGTAAGAACGTGAAATAGGTATTAAATTGTATTCATAATGGTCTTGTTGAAACCCTGAGAAAAACTGCTTGACCTGAATCGCTCGGTTGGATGGATATTTCTATTAAGTGTAAAACTGGACAACAGCGTCTTAAGTACAAGAGTGGATGCATACAGAGCGTGACAACCCTAAGTGCAGTCCGAGTGAAACGGTGGTGGCATCGATGTTCTCCGATCAAGATCAGATTTAAAAAATGACCCTCCCACAAAGGCGCGCTTGCATTGTGCTTGCAACTGCGTAAGAACCGGAGGGATATTAAAACGAATGGTGACGTTTAGCAATACTCCCTGCGCTAGCAGTCAGTAAATCAGCATTCGGACATTAGCATGTTTGATGTGAAGACTTTAAACACAGCCTCCAAACGTGAATGGTCCTCTTCAGGGGAAATTAATGAAGGAACGTTCAGTAGCTAAGAGACTAACCCTTTGTGCATGGTTTACAGTTCTTGAACGTCCCCATGTTTCGCAACGTGACCCTGAAGTGCCTGACGGAGATCGCTGGTGTTAGCGTGAGCCAGTATGAGGAGCAGTTTTTCACCCTTTTCACCCTCACCATGATGCAGCTCAAACAGGTATCTCCAAATAGAGCTTCAACATTTTACTACCGTCAGCCTGTGTAGGGGTCCCATTCTCTGTTACTAAGAGTTTCTCTGTACGTACAGCAAGTCCATTTCCTCCGGCCAAAATCTCTTTTTCTCACTCTCGCATAGATGCTTCCTCTGAACACCAACATTCGCCTGGCGTACTCCAATGGCAAGGACGATGAGCAAAACTTCATCCAGAACCTGAGCCTCTTTCTCTGCACCTTCCTGAAGGAGCACGGGCAGCTGATTGAGAAGAGGCTGAACCTCAGAGAGACACTGATGGAGGTGAGGTTCACCCCTGATTTAGCTGTTTTTTAACAGGATATCCTGTTATACCCAGGGAGCTATTTGTGGAAGGAAGAGCCTGAACGCTGTGTTCCCTTCCCCTGTCAGGCTCTACACTACATGCTGCTGGTGTCTGAGGTGGAGGAGACGGAGATCTTCAAGATCTGCCTTGAGTACTGGAACCATCTGGCTGCGGAGTTATACCGGGAAAGCCCCTTCTCCACTTCCACGTCCCCCATGCTCTCCGGCAGCCAGCACTTTGACGTGCCTCCCCGCCGCCAGCTCTACCTGCCTGTGCTGTCCAAGGTGAGGGCCACCGTCGGCCAGCTCGGACAACTCTGAGCTTTTCGTCGAAGAAACTCGAAAGCCAGGCCGTGAAATTCAGTGTTATTCTTTAGTCAATTGCGAACCCTTTCAGGTCCGTCTGCTGATGGTGAGCCGCATGGCAAAACCGGAGGAGGTCCTGGTGGTGGAGAACGACCAGGGAGAAGTGGTCCGAGAGTTCATGAAGGACACCGACTCTATCAACTTGTATAAGAACATGAGAGAGACCCTCGGTGAGTGCTAATAAGCTGCTGCGACGTGACGATAACATTGGGCTTACGTTCCACCAATGTCCACTTCACCGGGCGGTTTCCCTCCCTCTCTTACTGCCCCCAGTCTATCTGACGCACTTGGACTATGCGGACACAGAGCGCATCATGACGGAGAAGCTGCACAACCAGGTGAACGGCACAGAATGGTCCTGGAAGAACCTCAACACCTTGTGTTGGGCTATTGGCTCCATCAGCGGCGCCATGCACGAGGAGGATGAGAAGAGGTTCCTCGTCACAGTCATAAAGGTTGGTGGGGTTCATCCCGGCCTGGCCAATCGCATGTTGGCGCCCTCGGCCCATGCATTCGGTTGCACCCTCCCACAAAGGCGCGCTTGCATTGGGCTTGCAACTGCGTAAGAACCGGAGGGATATTAAAACGAATGGTGACGTTTTGCCAATACTTCCTGCGCTAGCAGTCGGTAAATCAGCATTCGGACATTTTATTACGGTGTAAAAAAATTTCAGTTGTAAATGTGTGCAGTTTGGCTCGCGGTTCTGTACTAATGCGTTTTAATTGAGCAGTTTGTCCTGGTACAGGATTTATTGGGGCTCTGTGAGCAGAAGCGCGGAAAGGACAACAAGGCCATCATCGCCTCCAACATCATGTACATCGTGGGGCAGTACCCACGCTTCCTGCGGGCCCACTGGAAGTTCCTGAAGACAGTGGTCAACAAGCTCTTTGAGTTCATGCACGGTGAGCACAAGGGCGTTGCATTAAAAGACACAATGGTTAAATTAGGCCTATCAGCTGATGGTGTGTTGCACTTGTAGATTGCCTCAGCCTGATCCCTTAACTTAGCCGAAAGGGTGCTGTCAATGCGGGCAAGCTGGGTCACTCGGATCCGTAGTCTGTAGCTGTGCGTGCGTGCCATCCGTTTGGTATCTCATCACGTTCTGTGTGAAGAAGCCAGGAGTCAGGTTTCAACACCTCCACTTCCCTACAAACATTGCCTTTTGAGTCCAGGAACGGTTGGGGTTTTATAGGTTTAATATGAAGATAAGGCGCGAGGAACTGTTCTTAGATCAGCTGCATCATTCCATTCCAGGCTTGATTGTTTTTTAGTGTTGTTGCTGGGACCGGAGGCTTGTCCCACACACCGATCTCATTGTCTGTTTTTTCAGAGACTCACGACGGCGTTCAGGACATGGCGTGCGACACCTTTATCAAGATTGCGCAGAAGTGCAGGAGGCATTTTGTGCAGGTGCAGGTGGGCGAGGTAATGCCCTTCATTGACGAAATCCTCAACAACATCAACACCATAATCTGTGATCTCCAGCCCCAGCAGGTGAGCCACAGCTGTGTTCGGCCCGAAGGAGTAAAAAAGTGCGCTTGGCGGAAGGCTGTTATAAACTGGGCTTTTTGTGTGGACCCCTTTGCGCCCAGGTCCACACGTTCTATGAAGCTGTGGGCTACATGATCGGGGCCCAGACGGACCAGGCCGTCCAGGAGCACCTCATTGAGAAGTACATGCTGCTGCCCAATCAGGTGTGGGATAGCATTATCCAGCAGGCAACCAAGGTGAGTGGTTGTGATCGTCCGGTCGCCACACTTTGACAGCGTGCCGTGACAGATTCTGCAAAGGGAAATGGTAAATGTAGTGATGAGCCGGGGGGGGGGGGGGGGGGGGGGGGGGGGCCGGGGGGGGGGGGGGGGGGGGGGGGGGGGGGGCGGGGGGGGGGGGGGGGGGGGGGGGGGGGGGGGGGGGGGGGGGGG
>JAOYSI010000012.1:1651240-1680457 GCA_025775065.1 Hiodon alosoides | reverse complement strand
ATAAAAAAAATAGTGTCTATAAATTGTTAACTTGAGTAATAATAATAATAATAATAATAATAATAATAATAATAATACCACTAACATTATTATTATTATTACTGATAATGTTTACCCAAGCGAAGTTGTAATGACGACTTCCTTTGTACGGAAGCCGAGTGAGATCGTTTGTTTACTTTTGTGTAGAAAAATGCAAGATGAAAATTGCATGAGGCCAAGCCGGTTTTGGATGAGCGTGCAAAATAAACAGCTACAAAAACTTCAAGAGGGCAAACTATAATGAGTTTGAATAAAGCTGAGTTATGCGACTCATTGCTGATATGGGTAAGTTTTATTTTTATTTTATTATATATAGCTAGAGCTAGTTGACAATGTCGAGTAGCCAACTAGCAGATCAAGAACGGTCGGCATTAACGTTAATTATTTTCGCTGTCTTAGCAGTGATAACAAAATCGCTTGCATGATTAAAAAAACCAAACCGAAGTTTAATGAGACCAATAGAACACAGTTTAGTTACGAGACAAGAACGGTGTTGTTAAAATACATTTTATCTTACAAAGGTTGAGTTGAGCTCCTAAGCTTTAGCTTGCTCGTATGTATTGTCTATTTGTGGACGTCACGATCCTGATGGTGTATCTCCAGTCCAGAAATTGATACGGTTATCTCAAGTGCCTTTTTTTGATATTGTCATTTCTTTTTCTTTTTCCCTTGCTACCGCAAGGTGCAGATGTAGTGGTGGATTATATCTCCCTAACAGAATAGGGATCAAACAATGTAATGTGAATTGTTGTTGATGTTTATTTTTGGTCTTTCCCCACCGAACACTTGCGACTCGGTCTCTACACTTTCTCTCTGCCTCTCTTTCACGCGGTCAGCTACAGACGTTTCAGGTGCCCTCGTGCACCAGCAAGCAAGACCTTTCCAGTGGAGTGGCCATCGCACATGTACTGCATAGAATGTAAGAACAGTGAGATTTTTTTTTTTTTTTTTGTGGGGGGGTGGTTAAACTACAGGAAAACATTACGACAATCCCACTCATAAGTTTAAAGTGATTATTTGTAAACAATTAATTAAACAAATAAATAAACCCACCATAAATAACAGTAATTTCATTTTAGCCATGTTGCTAAAGATTAAGTGTTCCTTCAGGGTAAGCTTAATGTTTGGGACTGGGAGGTAAACTGGTAAACTTGCATATGTCTGCCATCGTTTTTGACAGGCCTCTGTTTCCTGAGGACAGATACTGTTAATGAGTTTATGTGTTTTATGTGGTGCATTTTCTACTCTCCCCTCAACAGAGATTCGTCTTGGTTCAATGAGACGTGGTTGGGCAGAATCAAGGAGGAGAGTGGGACAAACTGGCGCCTTAAGGTTCAAACAGATATCAGATAAAGAGACTCATTAAAAATGCAGCCTTAGATATTATTTGGGGCCTTGATTGGTTGATGTTAACAATGTTTTTGTAGGTGAGCAACTTGAAGAAGATTCTACAGAGTATGTTGGAGTATTACCATGATGTGAGTTGTTTTGTTGTAGATTAATAGTATGTATGCAGAATTTTGTGACCTTTCAGTGGGGAACACTTCAGTGGGAATTAACAGGAAATTTGGGGTTTATTTGCACAGACAAACTGTACTAGTAAAATTACAAATGGGTTACAAAAAATTTAATAAACATTTAAATGAGCTAAAGTTTCCATGAAAAACTTTTCCTCCTATGCACCCTAATTAATAGCCATACTGACAGGTCATATTCTTAGACAATGATTATTTAAAATAAATAACACTGGTGTCTCCCTTTGTACTGTATCTGCACTGCACTGTCTTTTTCATGATATTTCTCTGATGTCAGCTTTACCTGCCCCATACCTTACACTTCCTCTTTCTCTCGACACAGGTGCTGGGGCACCAGGTCTTGGATGAGCACTTGCCCGAAGTCAGCCTGATCGGGGAGTTGGGAGACGTGACGGAGCTGGGCAAACTGGTTCAGCTGGTGCTCGGCTGCGCTGTCAGCTGTGAGAAGAAGCAAGGTGCTCTGGGAGAAACGGGAGCCAATAATCGAACCGTTCTAACATATTATGCTGAATTTCTCGTACAGGGACAGTTATCCCCTAACCAGGTTTTCTGCTGCCCTAAATTGCCTATGTTGGTGGGATTAAAAACAGTCGCACACGTGATTTAGGGCTGCATAAAAAAACCGACTGGATTGAGCTTCTCCAGAACCCGAGTCTGTTCAGCCGGATGTTAAGCTGCGTGACTGGGTTACTAAACTGTCTGTCTTGTGTTACTTGCTTGCAAAGCGGTTTTATATTGACTGCTGAATCAGCGGTAGACAGCTAGAGATTATCATGGAGCACAATGCACCAAAAACTCAATATTCTTTTGGGAAGAGAGCGATAGTAGCAGCCCCAGGTTGAGACGGTAATTGAGGCAGGCATGTGGTTAATTGGTAGAGATTCTTTAAATGTTAGCTTGGGGAGATGCTGGCCTTTTCTTTGCGCTTTTGTCATGCCAATTCTCTTCCTGCAGAACACATTCAGCAGATCATGACCCTGGAGGAGTCCGTCCAGCATGTCGTCATGACAGCCATCCAGGAAGTGAGAACGCTGCTTTCCAATAAATCTTTTTTTTTTCCTCCCCAATTTGGAATCGGCTTATGCGCTCATTGCCATGACTCTCACCACCACACACGGAGAGAGTGAGGAAGTACGACCAGGCTACTCCAATCCTAGTCGTAAACCCCTCCAGTTTAACTCGCCGGTTTGAGTGGCGGTCTGCCAATTGTGCGTCGCCACTGTGGTCTCCCAGTGACAACTGGCCAATGGGATGAGCTGACCGGCAAACTCCCACTCATAGGACTCGGGCGAGCGCCTTTACCAGCTGAGCCACTCGGGAGGCTGTTTCCATTCTTGCGTGTGCAATGGACTGGTACCATCTGATTTGGAAACACTCCCCACATGGTGCTTCTGTTTTATAATTAAGTATTTAACAAACATATTACTGTACTTTTGAGTCAAAAAGCTTTCGTCGGATAACGTTTATCTAAGCAGCCATTTTTCGCGCCGTCCTCGTGATTAAGGTGAGCGCTTCCTGTTGTGACTGTGATGTGTGTCGCTCTGTAGCTGCTGACAAAAGAGACGGTGGACCCAGGGAGCCCAGAGACGTACGGCGACTTTGACTATCAGGTGTGGTTCCCTTGCTGTTGCTTTTGTCTGTTTTTTCCCTGTGTTGCTTGTTTTCTGGCTCGACACTGAAGCGGTTGTGCGTTTAACGGTCTCGGCCTGTCCGCCTCACGCCTTTACCCCTCTGCCTCTTCAGTCCAGGAAGTATTATTTCCTCAGCGAGGAGGTGGAAGAGAAGGAAGACCTGACCCAGCGCTGCCGCGACCTGGAGCACCAGGTGAGCCTAGCTGGGTCAAGGCGCACCAGCTCACCGGGCATGCCGAGCGTGGTCATCTGCGGTCCTGTGCTATAACCCTGTTGGTCAGCTTCAGCTCAGATTGACCCAAGCCTCGTTTCTCTGACTGTGAATATGGAGAACTAACTTTGCCTGGATTCTGCCTAATGCACAGGAAAGTTTTGGTTTATAATGACATCATTTTTACAGTAGTGATGCATTACAGGTCAGACCTCAGTAATAGGAAAATTGTTGTATAAAAGACAGGACAACTTGCATTCAGTTCACATACAAATGTACTTTTCACTGGAAGTTTTAATCAACATGTGTCACGGGATTAGGTTATATCTTTTTTTTCATTTCTCATTTGCTTTTTTGATGCTAAAGCAAGCCGTTTATCCTGTAAAGTTGTTCAGTGTAGGGCAATGACGGGGTTCTCACTGCAGAGATGTACAGCTGGTAAGTTGATACGAACGCCTGCTTGCCTAACTCTGCAAAGCATCCACTATAGCATTTCTGCGCCGTTAGCCCTAATGCATCGCGTACGGGACAGGACAGGACTGTGCCCTTGTGCCAGTCGCTCTCATGCCCCCATCCGCATGGCAGCTGCACTGAAAGTCTTCGCTTCTCCGACCACGCTCACACGGAGGCGATTCAAGGGCCTTGAGATCCCATCACAGGCGCACCTACCATCCTCCGTGCTCGCCGCTAATCTTTTACCGACCCCAAAACATTGCAGGAGTGCAGTTAGTTTCGCCCCTGCTGTCAGATCCCTCAGCACCACTACCAGTACTGAACTAAAGGGGCCGGTATGCTCGAATGACTTCACCCTGCCGCTGAACCAAAATATCCAACAGCATGTCATTGTTTAATTTAACATGCCTAACCAACTGTATAATGGCGCACAATTCCTGTTCCTTATGCTTATACGCAATAACAAACACAAACGTGTATTAGCATCTGAAAATATGTGGCGAAATAGTGGCGAGACAGGTGTCTCCCTCCCTCCCCCTCTCTCTCTTTCCTGTTAGCCCTGATGTCATGGCAAAAAAATGCTTCTCATTTTCATCTTTAGTCACGTCTGCCTTCTTGTGTGTTCCGTGAATGACTTTAAACATGTGTTTTTGCTGTTGTTTTGCGTCTGGTTTGCCCTTATTCAGGATGAGTTACCCGGCCTACAGCTTATTCATTTGCACTCATTTACTGGAACGACTGTTTGGCAGCTGGGAGCCAGGCCTGCGTCTTTGCCACCGCTCTCTGCTGCCCCCTATCTCTGTCTGTCTGTCTGTGTGTATGTCTGCTTTATCGCGGTGGGTCTCGCCGCCACTTGACGCCAGCCATCTGCCTGTGTGTGCCCCTCGCCTCCAGCTGTCTGTGGTCACGGAGGAGAGGACCGCCCTGCAGGCTGAGACGCGCTCCCTGAAGGAGAGGCTGAGCTGCGACGACCCGGCCAACGCCGCCTCCGTCACCGTCACCGGCAAGAGGATGCTGCTCCTGCAGACCCAGCTGGAGCAGCTGCAGGAGGAGAACTTCAGGTGTGGGTGATGAGGCGCTACAGACCGGGCTCTGCAGGCCTTGTGAGCTTTCTGTTAGCGTTTTCTAGACTTGCTGTCTAAATGATGGCCTCGATCAAACCATTGAGTGGTTGAAGAAAATCTAGCCCCCCCCCTGTGGACTTGGAGGACTACAGTTGCTCACCCCAATTTGCCATGAAGGCAACTGGGATTGGAGGAGACTAGTTCCACCCTCCTGAGTGGAGCTAGGTTTCATGGCGACAAGCAGAGATGCATTAGCACATTAGAAGAAATAAATAAAGGGCTTGTGTGGTTAAACGAAATAAGACCATGTTTATAAAATGATGAACACACAAAAAGGGGGGGCATTTTTCCATGCTGTTGAAATTGCGATAATACTCTTAACCTCTGGGGACAATCTTGTGTGGCTTTCCTGCAGGCTGGAGAACGCGCGGGACGACGCTCGCGTGCACGCTGAGCTGCTGGAGCGCGAAATGATGGACCTGCAGCGGCGAAACGAGGAGCTGACCAGCCTGGCCCAGGAGGCCCAGACCCTGAAGGACGAGATGGACATCCTGAGGTGAGGTGCTGGGAACGTCAGGGGACGCCTCAATCCACCGGAGGGGAGAAGAGAGCTAACCGAAGGTCGGCCGGACCTTTCCCTCGTCCCTCGCCAGGCACTCGTCCGACCGGGTGGGCCGCCTGGAGGCGATGGTGGAGGCGTACGAGCGCAAACTGGAGGACCTGGGCGACCTGCGCAGACAGGTGCGTCTGCTGGAGGAGAGGAACAACGTCTACATGCAGCGCACCTGCGAGCTGGAGGAGGAGCAGCGCAGGGCCGACGCCGTCCGAAGCCAGCTGGACTCCTACAAGACTCAGGTGACATGAGGCAGGCCCCCAATATGTTTATTGTAGTAATTAAAACTTTATGTGAAATTAGGTTCTGTGGGTCCTGTGATCTAATTCAACTGTTTGTTTTTTTTTTTAAATAAAAAATGTGTTATAGCCATTATTGGTTCAGCTGTGATGCCAACGGCCCTCCGATTCACACCCCGCCAGTGATCGCAATGACACGCAAAAATTCGCAAAAATTTGTTCATTACTATTAATAGGAGAGATTAACAGAAAAGTTGGCGTATTGCGGTAAAAGGCTCACCAGCCCTCTGCGGTGTAAGCTAGGCCGATGGCCTCCATCCTCGCTGTCAGGCTTCTGTCCGAGATCCGCCAAACCTCCCTGCGTGGGTGCGCTCCTCGTTCCGCCGAACCTCCCTGCGTGGGTGCGCTCCTCGTTCCGCTGACCTCCCTGCGTGGGTGCGCTCCTCGTTCCGCTGACCTCCCTGCGTGGGTGTGCTCCTCATGCCGCAGGTGCACGAGCTCCACGCCAGGCACTCCTCCGAGGCTGTGAAGGCGGAGAAGTGGCAGTTTGAGTACAGGAACCTCCATGACAAGTATCAGGCCATGCAGAAGGAGAGGGAGGTGGGTCCACTGTGAGCTAAGGATGGACAATAAGATACACCCTTTGGATCAGGATACAAGCACTTTTAACACCAGCAGATGATTATATATTATTTTGTATTTATTTATTCCGAAACATTAGCAATACACGAGATCATGATTAACATGATTAAGATTAACTCTTCATGCTGATAGAATTGCCTCTAGTTCACCATAAAGCTAAATCCTAATAGATGCTGAGCTTGGTGAAAGTTTAAACACGTGTGATTGTAAGAGAAGTCTGAGCCTCCTGCCCTTTACTAGCGACTGTGCGTTTAGCCCGAGGCTAAACGGTGCTGAGAGTGGGCGTGGTGCCTTGTGTGTCTGCAGCGTCTCATTTCCGAGAGGGACACCTTGCGGGAGACGAACGAGGAGCTCAGGTGTGCGCAGGTGCAGCAGAAATACCTTGGTCAGGCAGGTGAGACCATGAGCTTGGGAATCCCGTTTGTCCCTCTGCTGACCTGTGAGCTTTTCCTGTTAAATTACAAATGGAAATCAAGAAAACGGAAAGCTTCCATCAATCAAATCTGTTATTAAAAACATCTACAGGGTTAGCACCTTTCAAGTAAGGCTTGGTAGGGTTTAATGTGTACAGCTGTCAAATCTTCTGTATGTAAAGCCTGAATATAAATGTATGCCATTACAAATCATTAAAACTTCTTCCTACTTCTTATTTCTATATTTACCATCAGCAAATTCCTTAGGAATAGATAAAGAACACAATTTTTTCCCCCCAAATGGATAGGAAAATGACTTTTCCCTTTGCTATCTGTCTCCCCCTGCAGGCGGTCTGTGTGATAACTCCAGCACAGTTGGAAACCTGGCTTCAGAAATCTTGCCCACCGAGTTCGAGTGAGTCTTAATTGGGTGCTCTGCTGCTTAATAGTTTATCTAACTTGTAATCTTAAAAACGGCACAAGTATAAATCTGATAAACAACGGGTTCTGTGTAAGATTACGAGTTTTGCAAAAGTAAAACTTGAAATTGTCCCAATCGTTTTGCCGTAGTTTTTAAATGACCGTTTCTATTGGTTTGGACCCAGGGAGTCCCTGGTGAGGCTACAGAGTGAGAACAGGAGGCTGTGTGTCCAGGAGGAGAGCTACAGACAGCAGCTGCTGGAGGTCCAGCGCCAGCTGGAAGAGTCGCAGCGGAGCCAGAACAGCCTGGAGACTCAGACCAGGTGTGTGTCTGTGTGTCTGTGTGTCTGTGTGTCTGTGTGTCTGTGTGTGTGTGTGTGTGGAGCTGCAGCCAAGGTGGAGGCCGGCTTTTTGACTGAGCGTTGGCTGGCGTGTGTGCCGTGTCCGTGGGCAATCCGCCAAACGCGGTGCCAGATTGCGGCGAGAGTGCATGCGCAATGAGTGCCAGGCCTGTAATGCGCGTGGGCGATGTTTGAGTTTGTGTGTTTGTGTGCGTGGGATGTGTTACGGGCAACGGGAGGAACCATCTACGCGGAAAGCAAGCAGGCAGGCAGTGCGTTTTTTGAGATATCACGTGCTTGCCCTTTTCTGGGCTTTATCTCTTTCTCGCGCTGGCTCTCTCGCTCACGAACAACCCTCCGCGTCTCTCTCTCTCACGACCAACCCTCCGCGTCTCTCTCTCTCGCTCACGACCAACCCTCCGCGTCTCTCTCTCTCTCGCTCACGACCAACCCTCCGCGTTTCTCTCTCGGCTTCCCAGGCTCGGCCAGCAGCAGATCTCGGAGCTGCGCTCTCAGGTGGAGGAGCTGCAGACGGCTCTGCAGGCGCAGGGCGGCAAGGCGGAGGATGTGAGTGTGGGGACAGCTGTCGCCCCGTCCGCCCTGTCTGGCCTATTCCAGGGACAGGGAAAGAAGTGGATAAACCCTCACTATAAAAGAGCCAATCAGAATCTATCACTAACATGTATGATGATAACGGATGACTAATTTTACTGAATAAGAATTAACTGCAGCTCCAATGAACAATAAAATGAGTTAATCGAGATCTTGACTCAAGATTTTGCACTGGCAGACAGAGATCCCCAAACTCGTGCTGGTTTATTATTAGTTATTTCTAACTACACTTATTCCAAAAAATAAACCCCTTCGAGAACTTTGAGCTGGTGAAACCCCTCTCACTCCACTGATCAGCCTGCACATTGCTGTGGTTTTGTGATTATGTGGGAGGTTTTTAAAACGTTTGCTGTGGAACTTGCCATTAACACCTGGTCTCTCTGTCTCCCCGTTCACCTCTAATTGATCGCTGTCTGCCAATCAGGCCATTGTAAGTACAGCCCAGAACACTGCCTGCATGCCCGTGATCTCAACGCACGCATCCGCCGCCGCGTTCGATAGGGTTCGATGCCTTTGTTAATTAAAAACGTCTCTCTCCGCAGTCGTCCTTGCTTAAGAAGAAACTGGAGGAACACCTGTGAGTAACTCTCTTGTCACGGTAAAAAAAAACGGCCTGTTATCCCGCTGAGCCACTTGCCGAAGGGCTCTCTCGTTGACTGGCATTCCCACAATCCACCTCTCCCAGGGAGAAGCTCCACGAAGCGCACACTGACCTACAACAGAAGAAGGAGTTCATTGACGACCTGGAGCCTAAAGCAGACAACCACAGTAAGTCCCAATCTGGTGCTGGGCCAAAACGCTGTTTTCCGCGCTGTTCTATATATATCTATATCTATATATTTCTGAGAATGTACCAGCTGCCCGGCATTCACTGTCTGTCTGCCTGCGTGTAAGTGGCGAGGAAGATCGACGAGCTGCAGGAGGTCCTGAGGAAGAAGGAGGAGGACATGCAACTGATGGAGAAGCGTTATAAGCGCTACGTGGAGAAGGCTTACACGGTCAGTCGACCCCCCGCGCCCGCGCTCTCCGCCAAACGCTGGCTGAGCCCTCACCAAAAAACGCCCGTTTCCCGAACCGTGGTTTCTGTGTTGTTTAGTCTCCTCGCGCTCAAATATTACTGCTGGGAGGAACTTCTGCCTGGCCAATGGACGCAAAGAGATTCTCTTGCTTTGAATAGGGGTAGGAGTTGTGTAAAAAAGATCTGATGTCCAACTTTATTATATTGGTTGTTTTAGTTTTAAATTAAATGTATTTATAATTGAATGTAAAGTCATGCTTATTCTGAGCGTAAGTAGTCTCCCAGTAAAGAGTGAAAACCCTGGTCCATACAGACAGAAACAGACATGAGAAACTGAAACGGATACGGCATCAATGCCGCAACAATTTTTTTCCAGTCTTACTCAGCAGCTGACAATCGCTCCCTGCTGATCAATTCAGAGATTTGCGGTCACTCGGTCAGTCGGTGCCTTACCTCAGCGACTGCGTTTTCTTCGAACAACCGCCCACTCTGACCGTTCTGGGTATGATGGGTGACTCTCTAGTTTCGGCCTGCAGGTGATCAAGACGCTGGATCCCGCTGCGTCCTCAGAAAATCAAGCGGTAAAGAACCAGCTGACCGAGAAGAACAGAAGGATCAGGTACCTGGAGGTGAGACCGGGCCTGGCACCAGCACCACAGAAATAACAGGAGGACCTGGCATGTGGGTAACTTTGATCTTTCTGTGTAGCATGACTTTGACAAAGCCAGGTCCAGGCACGACCAGGAAGAGAAGTTGATCATCAGCGCCTGGTACAATATGGTGAGCCAATGAGTGAGAGACGCACGGTGTGAAAACATGAGTTTATAGTCGTGGAGCAGGGGCTTGAATAACTTGGCCCGTCTGAGGGTGAGGTCTGCCACGTTCACTGAACGCCACCTTGCTTCCCCTGGTTTTCTCTTTCAGGGAATGGCTCTCCATCAGAAGGTTGTCAGCGAACACTTGGGGTCCCAGGGGCAAGCACAGTCCTTCCTGGCCCAGCAGAGGCAGTCTGTCTTTGCCAGGAGGGGTCTCTCTTCAAGACTGAAAGCCAGACAAGAGGGGGAGAGACCTGGCAAGGTTTGAGAAAAGACATGGAAAGAAGGTGGAGTTAGACTAAATGAAAACACTGTCTGGGTTTTCTATTTCTATATTATTTCCTGATTCCAAATCTGTTTGCTGTCTTCTTTCCTCTCAGTGATTTATGGTTGATTGAATGAAGTTTCTGCCCCCTACTGATTATCTTGTGTGCTGGTCATAGTCTCAGACACACAAAAATATTCATCAGTCCTGCCAGGAATTGTTAAATATATGCAATGTTAATTTGGAGTAACTAAAGAGCGCACTGAAAGGCCTTTGCCCGTTGGGAGATTCTGTGATTCTTGTGTTTTTTATACAATAGTACTTGTATCTCCTTCAACACTACTTTTGTAAAAAAATTTTGTACCTGTCCCAAAGATATGGAGTGGAACAGAACTGTGAAGAACCATGCTTGAAACAGCCTTGGCATCAGACGATGGTGAAACATTACATTGGGTCAAGTCATGTCCGAAGGCTTCTCTCTAGGAAACTTTAGCTATTTTTTAAATGTTTGAAAACCCTGTCTTGGCAGCGCGTGTGTGTGTGTGTGTGTGTGTGTGTGTGTCTTTCTTTTTCAAGCCGTCTTGCATACAGTCTGAATGACTCACCCATTGACGTCAAAGTTTCTAAAAGGTTTTACTGCCGTCTCAGTAATTTTATGCATTTTAATATTGCTTTGCTCTGTTGAATTGCCATGAATAGAAATGGTAACAAAAGCTCCCTGGTTTATTTTTAAATCGCTTTTAGTTTTAGCTAACAAATGACCATTTTAATTTCTCTGTGTTCAAGCTTAGTAGCGTTCATTCCCATTGCTGTACAGGACCCTGATGCACATTAGAAGCAATTTAATTCTGAAAAGGTTAACCTTCAGATTTTCACTGGAGAATATGATTGACACCCTCACACTGATATTGCTGAATGGCAGGTGATTTACCATTTTTTTGCTTTTAAATAGTTTGCTGTATGTCGATTGTAGTTAAACATAGGCACAGAGCTGTTTTTTTTTTTTGGTTGTTTTACACTTTAGGTTTTACATGAATTTTGACGAGTTCATACAGAGTAAATATCTGTTTACGGTCGTCTTCTGTAATGTTTTTATTTATTTTGATTTGAACGTAGTGCTTATCTATGTAAATTAGCTTCTGGAATATCTACCGACAGAGTATCTGAATAGTTTCTGCTAGCGCAAAATGTAAAAATGACCAAGCTATGTTCATTGTTTGGGGTAAGACCTGATCGACCAAACGATGAAATGTAAACTTGGGTGATATCTTTGTTCTCAGTGCATCTGAGTAAAGGGGTCTGTATGCGAGAGGTTACAGATCGGAAACAGAACTCTAACTATAGACATGCTGGAGGCAATAGCATCTCAGTAGCTGAGTGAGCTGACAGTGGTTGATGAAAAGAGGGCTGTGTAATTGTGAGCCATGTTTTAATGTTGGGGATGCAAAATGTTTGTTTCTAGCATTATGACAGAATTTATTTTGATCTAAATATGTTTTTAACGGTACAGAACATTTTTCCCATACTTTCAATTCAAGATTTTTGATATAAATTAAAACGTATAGTCAGAAACGCATCTAATGTTTGCATTTTTAAAATGCTGTTGAAAACACGCAGTTCGGAAAGGCCGTAGGTAGCCTCCTGTGCAATTGTTGACATCCGACTGATTTCCGAAAACCCAGCCGTGGTTGGGGTTTGACCTTTTCCGTTTTGTTTTTTGGAACATTGGATTGAACCTGTCGGGGGTTTTTTTTTGTACTGAAATGAGTGGGAATGTTGAGCAACCCTCTTGTTTTGGTGTTGACAGACTGGTTGGAAAATAATGCTTCCATACCTTAATCTATTGTTGGAAGTGAAGGCATTTCAAATGTTGTAGGACTGAAAATCAGTCCATCTGTTTTAACTTTTGTAGTGAAAATAAAAGCGTTTAGTCAGCAGTATGTTTTGATCTTTCCTATATTCATGTGCAATGTTTGTTTTAACCCACCATCCACTGGCAGATGGTGTCTTTAGTGACAAGTCAAAAAGCAGCAGCATATTCAGATTTCTTCACAAGGCCCGCATTTAATTAACCAGCACCTTCCATAATGTAATCCATACAAAACTGCTGCAGGCAACGTGCTTAAAAATATTGTCATGTTTGTCCCGTTTTCTCCCCCTGGAATATCAGTCTCAGTCACTGGCACAAACCTTAGCCACCACCAGGGTTCTTAACCCTTGGACGACCACCTTCACTGACTGGAGCATTAGGTTTAACACTGCTGCTACTTTACGACTGAGGTTCTGAAACTTTTGGGGTTAGGTGGGCAGCTTTCACAAGAGCAAATTCTTTATTATGAGACCACTTCAAATAAGCAATTTAATAATCCACTTACTGCCTTGAACTTGAAACACAGACACGGTAGAAAATTAAAATCAACAGAAACACAATTGTGAGAGTTTTAATGTAACTTATTTTCCATGCCGTTACCTTTTAAAAAGAAACCCAGAATCAAATAAGACTGATTCTTTGTGCAGTTGTCCTCATGTATGAAGACAGGTTCATGTAACTGGTATCACACCTCTGGTAAGCATCTCTTATCTGCAAGTGTGTAAAAGGAACCCAAGAAAGAGAAACTGGCAGCTAAGGAACAACAAACAAATAGCAGGATTGGAATTCAGAAATCAAAGACGGAAGGGCCCCAATGAAAACTAATAAAAACCTGTAGACCAAATTAGAAACTTTAATTCTTGCCGAGCCAGCTTTTACTGGTTTTAACACTGCATTAAATTATCTATTCATTCAATATTTATACCATGAGTCCATGCTGAAACACATTCAATACTAACTAAATTGAATCCAATTTCAAAAACAATTCATTAAGCAAGACGGAGTAATCAACAAACATGACCACGTGTGGTATCTGAGGGTTAAGTACAGCAGCCAACCCACACCCCCTCTCTCCTTGGGAACCTGCTACCCACAGTCCTCACCTGTGAGATTTCTCGTTGTTACTCTAGCCACTCCTCACACACGATGCACCCCATGGCTGACTGACAGTGAAAGGAGACACAGCCTAAACGCTCGCCTGATCTATACTCCCTGAGACCAGCAGCGAGTGCAACGGAGCTAGAAAGTGTCAATATGATAATCTGCAATGCGCAAAGGACAGGCACTCCCTAAGACCCTTAATTGTTCACGTTTACAACCCCGTTAGTTCCAAAAAAAAAAAAAGATAATGGGCAATAGTAATGCTGTACTTTGGACAGAACACTAGTTCTATCAGAGGGAATTTGTTTGTTAAATGAGATGAAATACGCCAAAATAAATTACATTTGTGCCCTATTAATGTAGTTACCCATTAAAGTTAATAAACTTTCCAACTTAAGTGTCAGTTTAATAAACAACTTAATGAAATAGTAGCAGTAATAGTGAACCTTTACGGGTCCCGTCAGAAAAACTGGTGACATTTCCGGTGAGAGATTCAGGTTGAGACGCAGAGTGAGGAATGAGTGGCCAGACAGACGCTGGGTTAACTCCTGAACTCCCCAGTCCTGGGTTTGTAGGCAATGTACAGTCCCCAGTGGGCGTGCTGTTTTAGTGGGTGACGGGGAAGGGTGGCAGGGAAAGTGAGGTAGGCGGGACCGAGCTCATTTGGTAGGGAGGCTGTAGGGCTCCAGGAGCTGCTGAGAGAAGGAATTGACCCTATCTGCTCCACGGACCTCGTGAGGCAACAGGGGCAGCTTGACGATGTGGAAGTCTTCGTACAAATCCTCCATCTGTGTCACAACAAACAAGGGAAATTAAAAATGCAATGGGGAACTCGATACCGTATATTTTCTGTATTCACAATATTGCAACCTTCATCAGATTCCTTCCATCTTAAATGCTAAATCTAAATAGTTGGCACAAAGTAGAGCGTACCTGGTCCAGGTATTTGGACTGGATCTTGTGACGGGCATCGCACATCCTGCATGGCCGCTCGGTGTCCGGGAAAACCAGCTGGTTGACGATGATGTTGTGCGTGTCAATGTGACACTTGGCCAGCTCCTGGATCAGCCTCTCCGTCTCATACAGGGACAAGAACTCAGCAATGCACACGCAGATGAAAGTCGTCTGCTCCTGAGACACCAGACAACAAGCGCACGTTAGACCTAAAAAAACACACCAAAACCATCCGGAACACTGGGCAGTTCAGGTAGACGACACACTTAAATAATCCCTAAAGAACAATGCCAGTGTTCTGAAGGCCACCGTTCTCTGACACGCACCGGGTCCTTGAACTGCTCGCTGACGGATCGGATGACGGGCAGGGTCTCCTCCAGCTTGGAGGCCAGCTGGTCAGCATTCATCTCCCCCAGGCCTAACATGTTGCACATCTGCACAGAGGAAGACAGAGGATAGGTAAAGAAATAACAAGGGGGGGCCTGCTGAAGGCTCTTCGGAGGATCTGAATTCCCACCACAGTTCCTATTTGCGTACGTGATTGTTGGCATCATGGGAAAAGAGATTTGACAAGACAAATTAATCCACATTGTGACCGGGCACTGGCGTTAGGATGAAGAGTCTCTACAGCCAGATTAAGCTGTTGCCGAGTTGACAGCATTGCAATGATAATTTCCATCCGTTTTTCATAGCCAACATGTTAGCTACAAAGCAAGTTTAACAAACCAGTTTATGAAGTTAGGATGCATTTACAGTGCCACATTGGCAGTCTTCATAGGATTAATTTCAGTGAGATCGTCTTAGAAATGTCTTAACACAAATTATGGCATAACAGGTCTTAATTGATTTGACGACTTGACTTAAACCAACAAATATTTTATTTATAATGGTAAGAGAGGTTCAGAATCGGTGAGACATCTGCAGACACACTCAAATTTAAAAACGAAGCCAGGTTTAGGCAGTCGACAGGAAGGCACGGCTTTGTGCGCCTGTCTGCCCACACAGCACGTCAACATGGACCGCTCACTCACCTGGGAGATGAAGGGGCTGATCTGGTTCTTAATCTGCATCAGTCGACCCAGCCCCCGCTCCACGATGGTAGGGAAGTTCAGCAGGCGCAAGGTGTGCCCTGTGGGGGCTGTGTCAAAAACCACCACGGAGAAGTTCATGCCTTTCACCAACCTACCGGGTGGGGAGGACAGTGTGAGAGAGAACCTGAACGCCAATGACGCACACATCCCACACAATGCTCCACAAAAACAATCATGAGGAAATTTCAACTTTGATTTTGCTTGCCGCCCACATGCAGTGGCGTTCCGCTAAGCACAATGACCTCCGTATGAAAGAGTGCATTGTTTACTGCCAATATTGGCTGTGGGGAAGCTGATTACATGAAAAAAAAAATGGCCCACAGAAACACTCAATGCATTATGATTTAGTGAGGAACAACAACTATCAATGACTTCATTATTTCTGACCGATTAGGATTTTTGCCCACCATTAAAGTCTGTTATAGATTCAGTTCACCCTTGTGCGAGCGACATCAATAGCTTGCCATTTCGAAAGTCTGCCCCACATTAGATTTTTAAAAGTCGCGTCAAAATACAACAGCAGGCAAGGGCCCCGTATTCCTGGCACAAAAGCTGCCCGGATGTCTGACCTCATGACCTCTGCGTAGCTCATGGCCTCGTCGATGCCGGGGAAAGCGCTCATGGCCTCCTGCATCATCTTCTTCCCCATGCTCAGCATGTTGTCCTCCTCAAAGAACTCGTCCGGCAGCTCAGCCACGCCAAGGCTGGGGTCGATTTCCTGCAAGGGCGCGCTCACACCAACATCACCAAGAAGCAGCTGTTGTGTGGCCACCAACAGCGATGCTAACATGCGCATAGTTAAAATGCTAGGAGACTGCTTGTGAAATAAAAGCAGGACAGAACATGGCCTGAATATATCTAAGAGGAATGGACAACAACAAGAGTGTGCAGTATTTATCTGGAGGTGGTAAAGAAATGGATATTAAACATAAAACTGATGGCCATAAAACACCCACCGGAAAGGCAAGACAATTTTGTTAAACACAGAGACCATATATCAGCCTTGAGGAGGAGAAACTGACCATGGCGAAGAGGTTGTCGTAACCCTTAACCTTGGTGGGCACCTTGGAGAACTTCTGGTCGAAAGCATCGGAGATGTTGTGGGCAGGGTCTGTGGAAATGATGAGCACGCTTTCTCGCACCGATGTCAACTGGACAGCTAAACTGCAGCTAAACCAAGACAGGCAGACAAAAGCGGTTAAATTTACCCCAAGAAAACAACGAGGACAGTCGCCATAATTAAATTAAATTAAATTAAATTAAATTAAAATTAAATTAAAATTAAATATGGTGCCCACCACAACTTGCATGCCTACTTCTTCGTACTGAGCAACACAACGGATGTTTTGTCTTCCAGACACTATGGCATGACTAATTTAATATACTACGCCTATACAAAAAACAGCTATATCGTATATACCAGCTGGCAAAACATCTCTAAGTTTAAACACTGCCACGTCAGATAAGTTAGCAACCCTTTCCATGCGAGCTGTCCACATTGGTGGTGCCACAGCAAAAAACGGCTACAATTATTGGCTCACAAAACGGTCTTTGAGACCATGACTAGAAACCCTGTGACTCGGTCACGGCACCTGTAGCAGCGGTATTTTAAGCTGCAAGTACCTTGTCACTGGATGACAATTTTCTACAAACTCGTATGAACAATATATTCATTGCCATTTTGCTCCAACACAGTTTAAGACCAGTGTCCTAAAAAAAAAACCCTGTCCAGAGTTCCTAAAAGAAATACTAAACAAAAGGCGTAAATTTAAAGAGACCGTAAATGTATCACGTATACACGGAAGTGGTTGTCTTACATTAGAGATCACAACTAAAATAGCTCTAGGAGACCAACTGGTTTTTATGTTTCATTCAATTCAACACAATGCGTCGATGAGTTAAGTTGCGTCATTACAGAAAGAAAATATTTTACGGACAACATCATACCTGCATGTCGTTTTTCCAACACCACCTTTGCCTCCCACAAAAATCCATTTCAACGATTTCTGCTCAATTATGTTTTTCAATGTCGGCTCAAGTGGCTCTACATCAGTTGCATCTTCAAACTCTTCCTCTATTGAAGCTGCCATCTTTAATGCCGGCTGGGACAGAGAACTGGAATATACCAAAATGAGTTATTAAGGGGTGTGAGAGAAACGGGAATCACAAGGAGCCCCATATTGGCTCTAATGTGAGCCGCAATGGCGTTTGTACCTTAAACATAAAAATTACGAAATGGTTATTTTAAAATGTTTAATATGTTTTTATTTTAATAAGTTTTAAAGTTATACTTTAATATTTAAAAGTTTAAACATCGCCGTCTTCAGTTAACACTAATGTCAAATGAATATTATCATACTGTGTTAGAACATGTAAGAAAACAAAGGTATCGGAATAAAACATATTTTAAATTAATCTTCTGAAAATATATGTCTCAGAACGAATAGACCTCTGAAACCGTTTGTAACTGAACACAAGTAAAAATACTGAACGATACATTTTTTTTAAGCCAATACTAACAGAAAATCACTAACGGAGGCGATTCCTGAATTGTTTTTTTTTATCTTGCTCAAAGCAAAGCTGCGGTGTCGATTTTGACTCCTGTACAGTTGGTGGCAGTAGTGAAGATTAAAAAGAGTTTTGCAAATCGACACAAAACCCCCCCAAAAAAAAAAAAAAAAAAAGGTGTAGGAACTGAGAAACTTGGTGAAACGAAAAATGGCCGACGACGGTAGAAGTAAAATAATACACTTTAGATAATATATATATATATATAACTAATGTACTCAATATTATATATGTTGGCCCATATTTAAATTTGTTTCGCGTGAGCAGCTAGTTAACTGCACTTTTTAAATTAAGATAAAAAGTTCTTGTTTTTTCAATCTACCGAGGTTAGGTAGTTGGCTAGGTAGCTATTTTGTGCGATTTACTTGTCTGCAGGCTGGACATGTGGCAGATGGCCATCTAGATATTTAACCACATCCTATTGTACCGTTTACATAATAGCTACTGGCTAGCTAACTAACTGCATAATAAGCGTCATATTTAGTGCGGTGACGCTAAAGAGTTCATTTTGTGGATTCGGGCGGGGTCGCTCGCAGCCTTTGCTAGACCGCTGTCTAGCTGATACAGCCAAGGAATACCAATAGAAACAAAGAGGCAGAAGTTAGCCTAATTAACGGAATATTTGGAAAGTAATTGTTTATTTTTGATGAAAATACTAAACATGGACGCGAAACGCGGCAGCAGTAAAGCTAACCAGAGCAGCAGCTGCAGCAGCAGCAGCAGCGAGTCCGGTGGCAACAGCCCTGCCGGCTCGCCAGCGAGTCCGGGGCCCGGCCAGTCCAGCGGGGGAAACGCTTTCGCCAACGACGGTAGCTTTATGGAGATGTTTAAGAAGAAAATGGAGGAAGAAAAAAGGAAAAAAGAAATGGAGCAAGGACAGAGCGATAAGGGCACCACGGAGGAAGGACAGTCCGCGCAAAAGAAGACAATTAGCGTGACCAGCTTTGTAAGGGGTTTGGCAGTAATAACAGAGATAACTAGCAGAGTGGATTTACCCGGTTTGAAAGTTAGCTAGTTTACTGCATCAATTATGACCTTTCTTGCTGGCATACCCATAATATTTCAGTCTTTCTGACTTGTTTCTAGCAGATACGTTTTAAGTGTCTCGGCAAAACCAAACCACTTTAGAGAGATTGAGACATAGTTTTAACCTGGCTCAATTTAATATATAGAATTTTCGTCAAACATTTTGTAGGTCTGACGTATATTGTACATTCCCGCTTTCTCCCAGGTTAACTACCTAGTTGACCAGATAAGTGCCTCTTACGACTTATAAGACCTGATGGGTACTAGCACCTACTGTCACCTCTGTTGTGAGGTGCCTGAGGTGTAAATGTTCACTTTCCACACTTATATGTAGTCCCCATCTTTGCCACTGCAGCTGGAAGGGCTCCTGTAACGGTTGCAGTCTTTTATCCCTTAACTCAGGTGGGCAAGCGGAGAGGCGGCGCCAAGTTAGCCCTCAAGACGGGAATGGTGGCCAAGAAGCAAAAATTGGAGACTGAGGTGTAGTATTGTTCTTTTTTTCTTTTTTTTTGTCTTGAGTGTAAAATATACACGATAAATGCAAAACGCATATACAGTTGAACTAATTTTGTAAGCCTTGGTTTAAAACTAAAATAGCTGGATCTACTAGGTGGTAAGGTTTCCATTTTTTATGATTTTAGGAGATGGGTTTATTTACTTTAAATGTGCATGAATGTTGGGTTTTGCATGTAATTCGTACACGGAGAGATTTACTCTTCAGGACCACTACAAAGTTTAGGCCTAACAATGCTAAAGTTCACTGTTAGCCAAAATTGATCACCGAACTAATCATCTGCCTTACTTCTTTTCTCCAGGCTGAGACTGGTAAAGGAGATGCTTGGACTAAATACATGGCCGAGGTCAAAAAATACAAAGCCCACCAGTGTGGCGACGACGACAAAACCAGACCTCTGGTCAAGTAGACTCTGAGCCTCCTTTATACTCCCATCTTGCCCCGCCAAATCTCTGCTAACCTTTACTGGTGCAAAGAGAATGCTGCTGGGGGAGAGGGGATTCAGCTCTGTCCTTCACTGACTTTCCTGGCTTTCAGTATTCGTTACAATAGTAAAAACCAGACTGACAAACCAAGTATGTTTTTCTCCCTTAAATGATCATGGTTTGGTTTTTTCTTTTTCTCTTAAGTGTAATAGTGTTTCTTATTTTAAGAATTGTTTGTATTTTAGCTTAAGGTTAAAGGTTGGGCCAGTTATAGTGAAATGTGTTTATTTTATTTTTTATTTAAAAAAATTTTTTTTTCCCCCCCCAGCCAGGCATAGTTAGAATTAGGTATGTATTATTGTCATAATTGTGATTTTTCTGATTGTCTTGCTGAGTTGTTTCTGTTTGGACATGTTAATCATGTAATCGCAATCCTTGTACAGTAAAATTGTTACCCCATTGAGTGTGAATTGTACTTCAGCTGTGAATTGGTTATGTGATCTGAAGCCATGCTTCAGAGAAGCCTGAATCTGCCTTAGTAAATGTGATGGCTAAATAGTCACTTTGTGTACGCCACAGATTCCTCCGTGTATTTTCTAGATATCGGTGATTTAAGGTGAGCTGTCATTTGCTGAGAATGGCTTTGAAGGGCATGTACAAACAAATATTTCATGGGACGAGGCCTACTATGTTGGCAAGTACATAAGTACAAAGTTTGTCTTGTGCATTATCAGTTACATACTTTACGTGTTGCCAGTAAAAAAATGTCTTAAACTGGACCTTTTACTGAATGTACTGATGTCAAATTGAGGTAAAGTTTTGAAACAATCCAACATGGTTTGGAAATGTTCCATTTGCATTTTAAACTAATTGTCTATAAAAGAAGGGTATGTTTTATTCTTTAGTATTAGTATCACTTGACAGTGGTCCCAAATATTATTTCATAGCACAACAGCTTATTTGGTCTGTTTTGTGAGGTTATAGTGTAAAAACGGACCAGCGCTTGACCTGGATTGCAGGTAATGTTCACATAAACAATCATTTGGGAACTCCCCAGTGGCTCAAGGTGTTGTTAAAGTGTTTGCTTGAGCACAGACCAGGAGTCCCAAGTGACGGTGTGCAAATGACAGGACGCTGCCCACGGTAATGTGTAGCAAAATTGGTGTGGGTTGTTTTGTGGCCTCCTGTGGGCCTGGTAACAGCGCTATCGGAGGGAACTGTGTGGCAAGTCTTATGTGTCATGATGCTTAAACTATACATGCAAATAAAGATGACTGGTGGTTTATGCACAAATAAAACACCAACCTTATGATCTGAACACAAAAAAAGCTCAGGAGTTCACCAAAAGGGCTGTCTCTTTGTTTTAGGGGAAAGCACCTGTTGATTGCAATGTAATGATTATTCAAGTTAATAAAAAGAGAGGGCCAGCTGGAGTAATTATTATTGGGTTAAAATGGTTGTAAGATTTTAAAAAGGGGATAGCCAACTGTTGAGTAATACTGTAAATATGGATCGGTGGCTCAGGTTTATTAATTTGCACGTTAATCCTTGCTCAGTGTTTTACAGGTAAAAGTTAAACATTATGACACCGATGGTTTGCCATAGCTGTACCCTGTGTCGGCACTGAACCTTCTGCAGGAGGCTGTATGGCAACCCTAAATCAAATCTGATATCAACAACGGAGTATTTCATATCCACATTTTACATTATAAAATAAAAAAAAGTAGTATTGTTTTTTTTTTCTTTTTCTAATTTATCTCAACTTGTTGGTACAAATCCTGCCCACACACATGGGGAGGGTGAGAAAGTATGACTATTCATCTCCAATCCCAGTTGCCTTCGAGCCTCCCGTCTCTATTTATACTACACAGGCTACCCAGCCCGCATAGGAGGGACAGCGTAGTTTGGACGAGAGGCATGTCCAACCTGCTGGCACCCGGGAAGCCTACAATTTGGTTTTGAGGTTGTCACTGTTTAGAGGTAAGCCAAGAGAAGCTCCGCCGATTTTCACCTCCCCAGACCAGGCGGTGCTCCACCAATTTCGCAATTGTGCTTTCGTGCGATAATCTTTGCCGACAGGGACTCGGGAGACTCGACATTTTAAATTTGATTTATATATTTTAAATATGTATATGTACTTCTATAAACGAAATATCATACTGGATATCAGCCATTGTAACATTTTTTTTACTGTGGACATCAACTTAATCTAATTTGATATCATGCGTTCCAAATCTGACATGTAGCATTTACATCTACGTTTCTGGTTAGAAATATATGTATATAGCGTTATATCAGAGATTATGTAGCAGCCAAACAAACCAACTCGTAACCTCATAATTGTTCTAAAACTCCACAAAATAATGTAAAACAGAAACTTGTTTCCTGACATTTCACCCTACCCGTCAGATTGGCCTACCAGGGCTACATCAACATTGGGTCATTTTTGTCACGCTGAACAACACGCCCATACATTTTTTTTTCGTAAATTTTTTACTATTTCTGTAATTTTTTTTACTTTGCTAGCATTTTTCATGGAAAGGTTAGTTTAGCTAGACACACGGTACACATATGCTGTCCATTTGTCCTACCGTGTCAGATTTCCCTGCCGTAGCGCAAAATTATAGCTATATCTATCGATCAATCCTAAAATATACAGGTAGGATGATTTTACAAAATACCATTTCAGATTGTCCTACCAGTCTAAAATGATCAGGTAGGATGATTTTGCAGAGCAAAATACCTCATCAGATTGTCCAACCAGTCTATAAAATCATCCTACTCGTTTATTTCAGACTGGTTGGACAATCTGATTGGGGATTTTGCACTGTCAAATCATACTACCATTGCCTAATAAGAATCTTCGGCAAAATTACACTGGATTATTTTACGTAGTCACAGACGCGAAGTAGAAACCCGCAGTAGGATTTTCCGATGTGGTTTATGGGTCGATAGATATAGCTATAATTTTGCGCTACGGTCGGAAAATCGACAGAACACCGGCATTACAAATAGTAGCCATGTATGGAGATGACTACTGGTAAATCAAGGTTTTGATTTAGCTCCACTAACCCCTTCTTTAAGTTATAGGTTTACCTTGATATTAACAATGTCAAAGATAAGGGATGAGTGATTTACACCGAATAACATTTTAAATAAATTTAAATTTTGGTTTGAATTCTGTTTCTATTTGTAATTTTAACTTGGTTTATTTATTGATTTATGTACCTTATCCTCTATTTATGTAACTTTAAAACTTCTATCCTATGTGTTGTTTGTATGGGTTAAATTGTTTTTCTATTGTTGAAACACCGTAAATGAAGCTCCCTGTGGGAAAAATAAAATTCTAAAAAATAAAAGTCGAATCATGCCCCTCAAAATGTGTTTCCCCCAAATGAAATGTTGAATGAAAACAAGTTCACATTTGTCTGAAAAAATATAAATAGACCACCGGTTCTCAATTCTGTTTCTGAAGGACCCCTGTGTGTGCAGGTTTCCGTTCCAGCTGAGCAAATAGTCGCATGAAGAGTATAATGATTGCCTTGCCTGGACTAATCGGGTATTTTCTCATGTCTCATCCTATAATGGATGCTGATAGCTATTTATTTAAAAAGCGATGTAAATGGGTGTTATCCAAAGCCAGGAGTGGGGATACCTGCTGTAATGCATATATAATGGGTACAGCAAGATATGTAATTTTATTTAATATATGTAAGATAATCTCGCTTTTTGAAGTTCTTAATTTAATTGTAATTAAACTTAAATTCTATAAACTGAAAATATTCAGAAAATGCTGCGTAAATAGCTTTCCATAGATTACAGACTAATTAAAAATCTCGGGAATTACAAAGTTTAAAATGTAACAATCCACGTTCAAGTCGCATTCAAATATCGGTCCGACAAAATTAATAATTTATAACCAACTAACTAGCCCCCAAGCCTAACTCATCTTCACATCTCAACCATGTTGCTAGCTAACGGGATGGCAACTGCCTTTGTCAATGAACATTCTGCCAACTCATACCAACAATAAAAACTTGTCATAGCTCATAGCCAATCAAGTAATGGGCAGGATTGCAATAGGGCGCATCGCATCAACGACGCCCAGTGAGACAAGGTAGTGGCTGTTTTTGGAATATTAAGCGCCGTAGAATTTAACTACCTAATGCAATATTTCAGGAAGCATTTAAAAACTAGTCAGTGATTGGTCACAAAGTTTGTTCTCATTGGTTATTTCAGAACGAATTCTGAAAGGTCCGTTATGACCCCAATGGGTAGCCATAGATGTCTGTCACATGGCGGGGCATTACCTCTTCTTACCACATTAAGTGTCATCACGAATATAGCACGTTTCGTAGAGCCCCTGTATTATCTTCCCAACGTGTTTGTTTGTGTAGAAAGACGTCCTCACTTTTATTTAATAAAAAAAAAAACCTAGAATAAAAGGGAACTGGAAAAGCGTACAGGGGAATACTGAAACCAACACTAGAAGAAAAAAAACGCAACGATGCAGATCACGCTAAAGACATTACAACAGCAAACTATACAAATTGATATCGATGCCGAACAAACGGTAAGTGACAGCTAGATGGTGATATTCTAACGCAAACTATCTGACAGAACACGGTGACCTAAAAACCGAGGCAACAGTTAATGACCCTTTATTACTTGGCATGTTTACAAACATTAACCTACATGTATGCTAACTAGTCATCTCGTTAAGCGCTCAAATGTAATTTTGGATCAAGCCAGCTGAGTCCGTTATATTAGCTAGTCAACCAACCAGCGAGCTATATAGTTATAGCTTCGTAGCGAGCTTGTTAGCCACGTCGCCATACTGTATTCAAGATGGGTAAGTACCTAATTATCCGCGAAACCTACATCGTGCTCATCTGTTAATTTGTATCCGTCATGTTGGGTAGCTAGCGATTGCTGAATTAATATAGTCATGGTCTAAGTCAGGAAGCTAAATAAAAAAAAAAAAAAAAAAAAATTAGCTAGATAGCTTAGGAATATATTATTACATTTTCCGTTGTATTCATTACTTCCGCCTTTGGCTAATTATCAGTTTTTCTGTAAGATTCTCAGTTGCTAATGTGTTTAGTAGGAGACACCTGAATTGCCATTTCCATTCATACGCTTGACACGAGTGACAGTCCCAGTTAGTTATGACAGAGAATCTTACTACCATGATATACTGATGCTGCTATTACAATAACTGCCTGGCTTTCTTCCTGATTACTGGATGTGTGACAATTACACATGTAGGATCAGTTTCAGCGCTATTTTTTTGCCTTTGACTATTGCTCCTGTTTCGGTCATTAAACTCAGTTTTACCTCAACACAGGTGAAGGCCCTGAAAGAGAAGATTGAGGCAGAGAAGGGCAAAGATAACTTCCCAGTTTCCGGACAAAAGCTGATATATGCCGGCAAAATCTTGCAGGATGACACACCTATAAAGGAGTACAAGATTGATGAAAACAACTTTGTTGTGGTCATGGTGTCGAAGGTAGACCGGTCTTTTGAAAGGCATTTTTAGGTTGTTGGTGGTTTATCACAGATTGCCCAAGTTCTGCGGCCTTTAGCTGACATGCATATTTTTGAAAACCATAATGTTAAATGTTATACTAGTCATTTATTTATTCTGTGCAGAATGATCAAATATGGGAACTTTCTCTAGTTAGGATACAGCAGAAGGTTATGTAAAGTCAAACGGTAATATGGGGGGTTGTTTTCTGACCCCAGACAAAGTCCACACCTGCGGCGCCCCCTCCTCCCCCAGAACCACCCAAAGCTCCAGTACAAGAGAGCAGTTCCTCTACGCCAGAACCGGCACCAATCCCCATTCCACCTGAAGAGGACAGCAAGTCCAGTGCCCAAGCCACGATGCCCAGCGAACCTACTCGGTAAGGGATGGTGTAGTATAGTTTGGCTTAATTTCTCACCAATCGCTCTTGTCCCAGAACGACTGGGATGTAGCCTTTACTTGTAATCAAGTTGGAGCCAACTGGTCAGAAGTACGGTTTCTTGACGCACTACAGATATGCGGACTGGCCTGTGATTGTGCCTCCAAGCGCTCCTCCTGTCCCGTTAAAGTAGTCTTTGTCCCCTCCTTGCCAGCAGCTCCAGCCCGGCTGTGGTAACCCAGGGCCTCGATGCGTCGTCAGCCTTGGGTAAGAGAGGGAGGCTGGTTGACTGCAGTTCTCTCTGTGCAGGCCACACAGTCCAGCAACCGGAAGGGCTCATGGTTTGCTCTTACTCCTGACAGATTCCTGTTAACAGCAATCTGTCCCAGACGCGTTTTATGCTTTGATATTTATTAGCCAGTGATTATAAAAAGGTAATAATAATGAATACAAATATTTTTAAAACAATGGGCTTTTTTTCCAATGGAGAAGGCTTTACTGTAATATAAATAATGAATTTTTTATTATTGGCCGTCAGGAAACGGAACAACACTACACCCGTGTTTTTGTGCGGATCTCTGTTGTCTGTCCCTCCTCCTGCAGTCACGGGGACGGAGTACGAGACCATGCTGGCAGAGATAATGTCCATGGGCTACGAGAGGGAGCGGGTGGTGGCCGCTCTCCGGGCCAGCTTTAACAACCCCCACCGTGCCGTGGAGTACCTCCTTACTGTGAGAGCTCAGAACCCACCTACAAAACAGTGTCAGATTTACATGTTTATAAATTATTATTATTAGAATGATTTTCCTTCTCCACTCTGGGGTTCTAAAATATAATAAAGGTAGTGTGCTCTCGACACCCATGTTTTACCTAAATAAAAGTTTTTAGTCTCATGTCATTCAGTGGGTGTCCCAGCTGCTAACCATGCTGTTTGTTTGTGGGGGGTGTCTGTCAAAGGGTCTCCCCAGCAGTCCGGTTCAGGAGAGCATGCCCCCAGTGGAGGGACCTGCCGGTACAGGGGGCTCCACTGCAGAGGGTGAGTCCAGAGAGAAATGACGCTTGTAAACGTACGTGGTTTGCGATTTCCCCTGGCTGAGGTGACCTCACCTGACATCTCTGATTTGTTTTGTGCCACCAGACATGATAATGCGCTCCATGTATAAACTACCAGCGCCCTCCCTTTAGTTTCCTCTCCGTCTCAGCTGTTTGGATCATGCCTGTTGTGCGTATTATTTCTGAGTACCGGCCCCCTTACAACGGTGTATATCCTATTAAAAATGAATGGGAAGACCACGCTAACGGTATAGCCGGGTCTGAAACTCGTGTTTGCGCTATTTACGATGCACTAGCACCCGGCGTTGTTTACAAGGTCAAGGCGGGGGCGGTAACACTAGCTTTAGAGACTGGTTGCATGTCTCGAATATTAAGGACTGAAATCCCACTCTCCTCCGTTCCTGGCATCAGTAGCAAGCGAAAGTTAGCCGCTCACAAAAGCTTTCTGTTTAACAGACTAAATACAGAAAAGCTATATCACTCTCTGTCCATTTCATATGGATACATTGTCAAATTAGAAATGCATTCACTGCACAGGTACTTTAAATCAGCAGGGCTTCTCTCGGATTGTCACTAATGAGGTGTCTGCTAGCTGGTAGTTGCGTTGAGAGGAATGTCCCTCTCTTCCAATTGGTGCAGAACCTTTTGTGCGAGCTGTGTCGCCTGCAGTGTGGAAAAGAGAGTGTGGCTTGAAGGGGATTGGTGGAGACCAGTTGGACTTCCTCACCCTCCCTGCATGTGGTGTTGTAGCGACAAGCCCAAAACGCATTGGCTCAATTGCCGATTCCCATTTCTGAAAAAATATAAATTCATAAAAATGTCATTTGTGCGTAATCCGTTGTCCTTACCTACGAGTGACGTTACCAGTTGGACATATTTACTGCGTGGGATTTCTGGACGTGCACCTAGCTTATTTCTGCAAGCCTGAGAATGTCAACAGCTGTTCGCCTGTGTGTAAACCTTACGTTGTGTGAACAGCCGGGGCAAGCGTCGCTCCTGAACTGAGGCTCTTCACTGAGAGAGCCGTAGAAACCGTAACCTTTCGAGGCTGCCGCTTCTGTGGAAGTTTTCTCATAGTTAGTCTCGCTGAAATATGCGCAGAGCCAGGGAAGACACTACCAACTCTCGGTTCATTTCTAGGTGACTAGATGTGTATAAGTACAATCTTGGTAGCCTTTTTTGTAAATGCTTTATTTACACTTGACTGTAGGGCTCAGATTGCTTTGCTGCCGTAACCTAGAGCAAGGTACTTAATATAGATGGTGTGGTTTTCGGTAACAGGCTTGTAACCGAAAGGTTGCTGGTTCTAGTCCCACCCAGCTGTTGTATACTTGAGCAAGGTACTTAACCTGAATTGCTTACGTAGTTTGGATAAAAACTGTCTGCTAAGCAAATAAAAATAAATGGATCAAATAAAACGCTGAGGCTTGTGATTCGCTCTGGATAGGGGCGTTTGCTAAGCCACGACATTGACGGCATAGATTCTTCTGAAAGAAGCATTACAAAAGTGTGGTTTTTATATGACCTGTTAGCTTGTTATTAGTGTTTGCGACTTGTGTGGAATGGACCAAGTTAGTAATCTTTGGTACTGGGGCTCACTTGCTATTTCAGCATCTGATTGTTGCTGTTTAATCATATAGCCATTGAAAGGCCTATTGTGAGATTTGTTGTTGTTGTTGTTGTTGATGTTTTTTTGACAGTAAGCTTATTTTGTCATTCAGAACTCTGCTGTAACACAGCTACAAAATATTCAGTTAATTATGATAAACAAAATTAAAAACCCAATCATTTGAAATATTTTTTTTTTTTTATCTAGCTAGTTTCCATTACAATTTAGAAATTAGTCGTAAAGACTCTTAACTAATTTTTCATTTTATTTTCTTGCCTGTTTTCCGCAGGTGTTTGTGTTGTTGGTAGATATGGTTTCCCCTGCATTGTAGTCATTCACACACTGCTGTCCTTTTTCATGTGCTGTATCTATCAGAGGAGACGCCCCTGGAGTTCCTGCGTTCCCAGCCCCAGTTCCAGCGCATGAGGCAGGTGATCCAGCAGAACCCCTCAATGCTTCCTGAACTGCTTCAGCAGCTGGGCCGGGAGAACCCACAGCTCCTGCAGGTGGGTGGAGACAAACGTGCACACAGGAAGTGACGTAAATATGGTTTAGCATGTCTGCTAGGGCAGGTGGGTGGGGTGGACTCACGGGAAGTGACATAAATATGGTTTAGCATGTCTGCTAGGTCAGGTGGGTGGAATGGGCACACGTGCACACAGGAAGTGACATAAATATGGTTTAGCATGTCTGCTAGGGCAGGTGGGTGGAGTGGGCACACGTGCACACAGGAAGTGACATAAATATGGTTTAGCATGTCTGCTAGGGCAGGTGGGTGGAGTGGGCACA